>RANY01000108.1:0-57245 GCA_009805235.1 Neurospora pannonica FGSC 7221
ATTGTATTTGCAACTACGCTGCTTCCTTCAGCACTGCTGTCGTACTTCCTACCGCTTCCGCTCCGCTCTGCTACAAGTGCATAGTTCACTGTAGCAACCCTGTACTGGTACTATCATTATAGGCCAGTCAGGGCATCGCAGCAAACATTAATTTTGTATTAGGGTTAGAGCTAGTAGTCTAGAAGCCTTTATTTATTTGTATTAATAATTATGCTATTAAGGCTATTGCTCTTTGCTACGTTAAATAAATTCGCGAGGTCTTTACTAGTCTTAGAGCTGGTACGATTATTTATATACCCTTGGCCCTAGTAGGAGGAATTATAAATGTAAATGCGGAAGCTGAAGCCAAAGCCTTAGAGGTACCTTAATTCCTTAAAGGCATAGAAACTATTTACCGAACCCTCGATTAATAGACTAACGATACTATAATTAAATTAATAGATTTTACTGCCTTTAGTTTGTAAGAGTATAAGTACGATTATATTAATTAATCCTATAATATGAAGGCTTATAAGTCTTTTAAAATTAATAATATTAATATTCGAAAGTAGATATAGGAGTCTGTATTCCCCTCCTATAAAATTAGTAATTTTCTATCTTTCTAATCTATAGTTAAATAGTACGTTAATATTAAGAGCGGTTATAATTATCGAGAGGAGGATGTATAGACTGAAGTTCGCTAATAGTATTATAATTACTTTAAAACCTTTCCAAGCGAGCTTAATAAGAGAAATAAAGGAATAAATAGGTAGATTAATAGCTATAATACTCTAATAATTAATATATTCTACTATAAAGTCCTAGAGGTTATTGTAGCTAATGCTTGGTTTAAAGACCTTTTGAACTATTTGCGGCCTATTAAACCTATTTAGGTCTCTAATATTTCTAAATTCTTTAATAAAAAGAGTTCAGATGATACCGTTAATTTTCGCTCTATATCCGGGGATTTCCGCTATAAAGGATTATTAAATAAGCGCTTTTCTTTATTAATTAGTAAAGTTAAAGGCTATAAGGGAACGTTTGGTATAGGCCTAACTTTTAATAGTTTGTAGGATAGCAGTATTAAGAATGAGGACGCTCCTCCTAATAGAACTTAGAATAATTAGCGTAAGAGAAAGCGCGAGTCTATAGCCAGTTGTAAGATCCTAATTATATTTTTAAATTCTTTAGTTCTATTATTGACAGCGTGCTATAAAGTGTACTAATAAAGACTTTATTTAAATAAATATTATTAGTACCTCTTTCCTAATAAAGTAATTAACTTTAAATAGAAGCCTATTAAGAAAATCTAAAATAAAGTTAAAAAGAATATCCGTAGTGATTTAAAGCTGAAGAGAAAAATCGACTATATTAAATAGAAGATAAAATATGGCAATAGTAATAAGGATTAGAGTAATTAATTCTCTAGCGAGAATATTTACGAAGTAGTATTAGATTGTAAAATAGCCGTATATTAAGTAGCTCTCTAAATAGGAAAAAGTAGCTCTAATATTTACCCTTTTAAGAATAGCGTAATCTTCAACTTAGGAAATTCCCTTTATATTTTTAACGAAATTATTTATTTTATTAATTTTTGTTACGCTCCTTATAACGACGGGCTGTAAGTTAGAGATTCCCGTATTTTTATTAAAGGATATAGCGATGTCAATATTATAGTACAAGGCTATAGAGGTCCTAAGAAGTTCCGTTTTAATAATATAGCCTTTTGCCCTAACTGTGAAAGCGTGATCCTACAAGTAATAAGATAACAAGACTAAAAGCTATAAATTAAAGTAATATTAAGTATAAGGAGGAAAAGGAAGCTATCAAACAAGGGCATCATAGTTCTGGATATATAAGTCAGAACTGTTACTCGTTCCCGCTTTTCCTTTTCGTACGGTCTTATTGATAAGAACATGAGCCTTATTCCATCCGATATGTTATGGTAACCTGTCCTGCTATACTATGACACTAACTTTATAATTAACTTTATATCTCTTGACTTCTTATACAAAAAGGGCCTCTATTAGGACTAGTAGCTACTTAATAATTAGCTACAGATGTTAGATTATTCTTTTTTATTATTATTTTACGATTTGATATTACTAAATAGTTTTCAAAGACTTCTCCTAATCCTTTTCTAGAGCCGCCTTCTTTACCCAATGCAATTAGTTTAATTCCTTTAATAATTATAAATACGATAAGAAAGAGGCTATTATTTAATATTACCGTTTCAGTTACCCCAGTCTTTAAGTACGCGATTACTTTATTAACGTTATTAGCATCCATTTTAAGGGTCCTTCTACCACATATTATAATGTATATATTATTTTAAAGATTAAACGACAAATTAGTAAAAGACTCTTCGGCTGTAGCTATAGATTAAAAGAGAAATTAGCTATAGTATGATAGGGTGGGATGCACATGCCCACACGGCCAAACCTATAAAAGATAGGACGATGTTCGCTTGCCAACGAACATTGAAGTGCATACTATATAGGCAGTCACAACCCTGTGACATATGGATTTTCTTAATTACTAGAAGAATCGCTAATGATACTCTAATATTATGCCTATTATTTATAGATATACTAGTTATATTTGGGATTATTATATAATAGATCGGAAAGCTACAATAATTGCCTCCTTTCTTAATAACCTTTTTACGATATTGAATAACCGTTATAATATTTAGCCTAAGATCTTCGAATATAATAATGAGATTACTAAGTCCTATGTAGTAAAATAGTTTTTTATTTTAAGAGGTATAATTATTGAGCCTTCCGCTCTAAATACCTAAATATAGAATAGTAGCGTAGAATGTTCAGGAGGTATTATTAAAGAAAAGTCCAAAACGATAATATAAAGTTCCTACTTCGCTAAAGATTTATAATTAGAAATTATTTCTATACTAATTTACTTTATTAATCGTTCCTTTAGGTTCCTTTACGATTGGATATTATTATACGAACGTTTATATACCTTTATTGTTAAATGAAACGGATAATTAACAACCCTACATAGGCCGGATAATTTATATTTTTGTATATATAGTTATAAAGCTTTTGCTATAACTATAATTACTTAAAAGAAAGAGAAAAGGCTATAGAAAATGAACCCTAAAATATAGATCAGTTATTTTATTAGCTATGTAACGTTATTTATTTATTATATTTAGAATCCTATTACTTATCATGGCGTAGCTAAATAGTGTGATGATTGTACCATTTTGCTAACTTGGACTAAAGACAAGAAGTTGAAGAAGGAAGAAATCCCAAAAGGGAAGGCTGATAGGAGAGGCGAGGTTCTTATTGTCACATGGACATCTGACCCTAACCCAGATCTAGGACTATGAGGCTCAACAGAGCTGTACAGCTGAACAGAGCCTTCAGCAATGCCTAACGACTTAGGCTTCCAGGCCTCAACGGGGGCTCAGGCAGTTTGCCTGGCTGACGCTGAGCCCTTATAAGGAGAACCCTATCATTACGGGATCTCCTCTGGCCAACTAAGCTGACGAAGGACGCTGGAGACAAGGCTAGCGCTTGGAGGGTGAAGGAGACTAGATGAAGCTATTCAGGGAAGCCCACATGTAAGCATAACTATGTACACCACTAGATAGATACCTTATAACTTGGCGGTCTCACCAGGCTAGCCTGCACATGTACGTACTGACTAGGAGGAAGGAAGGCTTTAGCATAAGAAGGCTAGGGAACCCAGCCTCTCTCTGAGGGCTGAAAAGGTTCAACAAGGCCTTCGAGACCAAAGTAGTTTATCAGCTGAATTGAACTCTTTTTTCCAAGCCCAATATCTTGCCCTTGTCATACTTATACCCTAACTGGAAGGCAGATGGAGCTAAGCCCAGAACCTGCACCTAAACTATATGACCCATGATGGCACTAGCTGTCATATTACTAATATAATTATTAATACTTACGATATATTATTCGACAAGGATATGGTCTATTTTAGGAAGGTATTTATAGAGGTATAGTCTTGAAAGATTTCATTTAACGAATTTACCGTATTATTTTAGAAGTATAATTAGATAGCTTTAGTATTAGAAATCTTTAACTTTATTAATAGCTGAATCGATTTCAAAGATACTTGATCATATAATATTCCTAATTCCCTTCTCGAATTAAATTAAGATTAAGTTTATTAAGAAGGAGAGACTGATTGTATATTTTTAGAGCTCTAATTAGAAGTCTCTAATAACCTTATATTGATTGATTCTATATTTAATGGGTACTCTATTCTTCTAAATTTACTATAAGATTGTCTATTGTCTGCGTTATTCCTAATTAATTTCTATTTCGACCCTTATATTATGAAAGAGATTTGCGAAGGTTTCGAGCTTTAGAAGGCAGCCTTTAATATTAGTAAACTATACTAATTTGTAGTTATATATAATGGTAAGCCAATTATAAAGGTAGAGTTGTAACGATTTTTCTGTGATTATAAAATTATTATTAAAGAAGAAGTTAATACCCTAATAAGTATAGGTAAGACCCAATTTATTTATCAGTCCCGCCTTCCCTTAGTACCTAAGAACTATAAATTTCTTAACCATTATATCCTTAGTATTATGGTATGTAGATCTGGGCAAGTGGCTGATACTGCTTAACCTGATGAATGTAATAATTAATTAACTATGAGGAGTAAAAAGGAAGGTTGAGTGCTAGCTCTGGCTAGTATGATGATATGGATTCCGCAACCCTGGCACGGGTACAGCAGACCCCACTCGTCCTATTACGAAGACTCACATTCTTAGAGATACACGCTCTCTAGTTAGCTACACCAGAACCCAGACATGCAGGCCCATTCAATTAGTCTATCATAACCACTTAATTGGCATTGCAACCTACATGTCATATTTACATATATTGTTAGATTAAATAAGGAAGGCAGTAGAGGTTGGCAGAATCTGGGCTCATCCCATATAAGGGTGCACACCAGAGCCCAGCTCTCAACCTCTCCCTCTTTCTTTCTTTAGCTTTAGTTATTTATTCATTTGTACCTAACTATGCAATATGGAACTACGTGAGCTGGTGCATCGTAACAGCTAGTATGGTTAAATACAAGAATGAAGTGGGTCCAACTGATAGATGCGGCTAATAGCACAGTATAGTAAATATGATAAGGATACACTAACTAGAAGTTATGGATAAAGACTTGGCATACGCATAGACCTGGCTATGACACTTAGAAACCTTTTTAAATAAGCAAAATAAGCCTATTTTAATAGCTATAAGAAGATGAGGATTTAGCTGGAGGTCAATAGGGACGAGCTTTGTATTCAAAGTAAATAAATCCTCAATTATATGTAGGTATATATGTATAAGTTCTTTAAGAATGGTAAGTTTAATAAAGTTAAAGTTCATCTCATCGTACGTAGAGATTAATAAGTAAAGAAGATTAGATACGAAATATATACTTTTACCTTTATCAGTCGTTCGTTTTGTATCTTTATCGCTATAGTTGTTCGGTTTAATTTCGAGCTTATTTAGTATAATATTATTAATACTTTCGTTAATGCTTATATAGATAAAGATATTTATATACGTATACTCCTAAGGTACGAAGTCCTAGGGAAGGTCCTTAAGGTCTTTAAAGCCTTATACGGATTACGGCGCTCTCCCTTCCTCTAATAATAAGAGTTTGTAAGTATTTTGAAGACTACAAGTTTTGAATTAGTCTTTAGAGAATTGTATATCCTTAGTAATAATAGTATATTCGTCTTCTATTATATTGATAGTATTGTTTTCACCTACTACCTTAATTATGTAATTAGAATTTAAGAGTATATAGATAACTTTAGCTAATAATATTATATAATTAGAGAAGATAAATCATAATAATTTTTAAATATTAAAATTATTCGAAACTGTTAAATTAGAAAGATTTGGCTCTCTTAGCGCTTATACCTATAGAAGATCTACTATCTTATAAGTAATAAGCGAATTATAACAATTCCTATATTAAATATTAAATTTGTTCTTATTTAGGGTAAGGCTTCCCTTTACTTAATTTATTTCTATTAATTAAAGTAGGGTCGATACTTTACGCCACCGTTATTATTCGACTAAACGTTACCTTTATTATAAGCTTTCTTTCTAAGTATAATTATAACCTTAGTCTAAATTATTATAAGGTTGTAAATAAGGTATTTTATTACCTTTATACAACCGTTAATATAGTATTCTATTTTGGAGGAGATAATATTCTTCGTATTACCTTAAATTTATCATTTACTAATAATCCTATAAATAGAAAGAGCTTATAAGGTTTTACAATTAAACTCTTTAATAGTTTAATCTATTAGGAAGCTACTAAATAGGTTATAATAATAACCTCTACGATAAAAGTAGAGCTCCTCACTATAATTAACGTAGTAAAGGAAGCTATATTTATAATAAGGTTAATTATTAGTCTGACCGTAAGATTGGTTGATTCTATCCCTACGTTTGATTATAATAATTAATAAATAATTAGAATATTAACTGTAGAGGCTATTAAATTAATAATAAAATTTAAATATGGAGATATTTATAAATATTAGGCAAAATAGGAAGTCTTTATTAGAAGAATTAAAATTAAATACCTATAAACGGCGAAAATACTTATAAACGGTTTAATGAAAGTATTAAATATAAAAAAGTATAAGGAACTTATAAGGCTATTAGGAATAGATTTAGTAAAGGATAAGGAATCGAAGAATAGGGAGAACATAATATAGTATATCGAATTAGATGAGATTAACGAGGAAATAAATCCTAGAATAGTCATATAAATAGCTTCTTTTCTTAGGCAATCTTGTCTTTATAAGATTTTAATTAGAGAAGTATATTAATTTAGAAGGTTAAATCCAACTAGTAAGAAGAGGGCTCTGAAAGAGGATTAGCCTCCTAATTACCCCAAATAGTTGTAGAGCCCCCTAATACTTTAGGAACCCCCAACTCTAGTTCTACAAGACTCTTCTAGATACACACATAACACACACAGTTTTACCCATCTTTGAATCAATCCACTATGCCGTGCTTTCTAACAGCATCAGCATCGCGGAGTAAAAAAGGGCGCTAACGCAGGAACACACTACAGGCAACTTACAAGGTCGCAAGCTCGCAGCACCGTGCACAGAGACGTGCATCTGACGTCTCTACCCACTTCAATTGACCTTTTCCCTTTATTATCTTGAAGTCTATTTCTCCACGCCCTGTTCTGTCTACAGGCAACCAAAACGACGATAGAAGATGCACTTGAACAAACTTCCATCTTGTAGTGGCGATGTCCCGAAGGAATATCAACCAGAATTCCAACACCAACAACCCCTTGCCCTTTCCCCATAGAATCCCGATGAAAAAGGAAAGCCGAGAACGTGGGCAATGCTTCGGGCTTCTAGGTCCGCCAGGCTCGCCAGCTGACCCGATAGACCCCCACTGAAAACTGGCCAATCCGCCAATGCACCATCTCGAATAGTGTGTACAGGACTCGAGGGGGTCGAGGCTTGTAAACACTGGGACTAAACTTGTGAACTGTCTCACAGCACACACAGCGGTCTGAGGACAAGGATGAGGAGACACAAGACTCTAGTGTTCGCCAGAGATCGATGAGCTTTAGGCGACACCAAGGAGCTGGAGTACGCACGTAATCGCCCATCCCTGAGATCGCGACTCAAATAGAGTGAGGCTAGACATGGTGTTGAAGGAAGAGAAATGGAAGAAAAGCGAGGAGGGCGAAGAGAACAACACCAACCATGACAGTCTAGCGCACTGTGTGGTCGCTTGGTCTCGCTGTTTTCCCCCTTTTCGGTCCCAAGAGGGCCAAGACTGCCCCCAAACTGTGGGGCCGAAGTGCTTAAATGAACGCCGATTGGTGTTCCTGAATATGGCATCAAGCACTTCTTGGCTTTCTGGTGTGCACACCAAAAACCCTCACGACGCTGCACCTCCGGGGACGAACATCTATTTTGGCTCGCTGCCCCGTGCTTCGCTGTCCATGTGTACCACAACTGCAGGCGTGTGTCAAAAGCTGAAGCCGCTTCGGAGAGGCTAACGGCGCGGATTGCCAAGCGACGGATCAAACAGCCAGCTTTGGCTTCGTTGGTGTTCAACGGCAACGTCGGGTAACAGTGATAGAAGAGAGAAAAAAAACGAGGACATGGCTTTATAACGGCCGATGGTGGAGAGACCATCGTGCAACACCCACGTCTCTCTGCGGTGTCAAGTGGATTATTCCCAGCTTGATGGAATCCGAATTCCCACCACGTCGTGCCGATCCATTGCGCTAACCTTCAGTTCAAACAGCTGGTGGAGGCATACGGTTTGTGCAAGAGTCAGCCGTTGCATGGTCTTGCTGGTAGCGCTGTTCGAATACCATATGACTGCTGGGGCTCCCAGTCCCTCCTGACCCGCCAAGCAATGGCAGACGTCGACAACAGGGCCGATAAGCTAGGAGACTTTAGAAGGGTCCAAAGATGTCGAAGGGTTTGAGAGGGCATAGGGGTCTGTTTCCGTGAGTATACTATCACTGTGAGCGTCAAGGAATGGCGATCTGCTTTCCAGACTGAACCCGAATGAGTCCGAGGATGAACGCGAGCGCACGTTGCACGACAGGATTATCCGGGTAGCTACACCTCCTCGTGTATCCGGATGAACAGGTGCCAGGCGAGAAAGTGGCAGATGGTATAACAGACAACGAGAATTGGGCCGATAGTATACGTACCTGGATGTTTGGACAAGAGCTCTGGGAGCAGCAAGCTCTCCCGATCATTGTAAGATCCGCTTGTGCTCATTCACTCCAATTGACCTCGACGGATGATGGACCGTGGCATCGCCCCCACGGACCCAATGAACAACAGGACCATTGCCTCGGTGACCGTGAGTGGATGTCGATTGTTCCTGGGCTGATGATCAAACGGACGAGTCCTCCCCCGATGAAATGAAAACGTCGTCGTCCGATATTTACCGTGTTCATCAACGGGTAGGAAAACAACCACCTGCTGTCGACGGGAATGAGATCCATATGTAGAAAAATGAACTCGGCTGGCCATGCCGGCCCTGGACTAGTGAACCTTTTGGCAGCATCGCCCGTTGCACCGTTTCACTGTCTTGCATGGTTGCCAGGTCGTGGTCAGTCAGGTCAGGTCAGGCTCCCCATCTCCATCAGGGTACTGTGTCCTGTGTATGCTTGCGTCTGTTTGAAGGCCTGGTTACTCTCCCCCGTCGTCTGTCTCGAGCTCTTGGTTACCGAAATGGGAGTTGTGGATAGTTCGGTGGTCGCGGGGCCCAAGCCCGAGCCCTCCCGATTCAAGCATCACCTCCCCTTTCTTTCCCCTCAGACCCCTTCAACTTCTAGGGCTTCTTTCGGTACTGTCTAGCTCAGAAACAGAGGAGAGGATCTCACCAACAGGCCTGGCGGCAGTCGGATGAGTGCCGTTCTTTCCAGTGGTAAGGTAACCCTGGGGAGCTAAAGTAGCGTCTCTCATCTGAATGGTCGAGTCCGTCCGGGACCTGGGATTTAGGGTCGACTGATGCAAACGGGGGGCCTGGATGGGTCGAGCCAAGTCGGGCAGGTACTGTACCTGGGTCACCTGGGGGTATTGTATCGTAGGTAGTGTGTCTGGCTAGGAGAGCTGGACAGTGTGAGAGAAGTTGTGAGAGGGACGATGGAAGGGAACTCGGGAAAAACGCCGGGGTCGACCGGAAAGCCTTGGCCAGTTGGAGCCCGAATAGGAGCACGAGGAACAGGAGCGTGGTGGGTGAGATCCACTCCATCATGATCGCTGTTCGCTGGGACTTTTTTTGGTTTGCAGAAGCGACGGACGACAGACAGAACCTTTCTCACAAAGAGACAAGACTGAACTGCTTTCCATGGAGACGGGACGGGACCGGTATGAGATGGCGTCTGACGGACTGTGGATGGGGACAGTGAGTGAGTGACGGGAGTGAGTGAGTGAGTTCACGTCCTCCTGCAGGTACCGTCGCTCACGTCTTGGGAGGAGGGCCGCCATCATGCCGTGTCCCGCGCTGAGTGTTGGTCAATGTGCGAGTGTGTTAGTGTGAAGTCTGCTTGTTGCTTGGCCCCGTGTCGAGCTGTGCCATCGCCGTGCTTTGTGTGGTTCGCGAGTGATGGACCACGTCCAATCCTAACGGTCTGCCTCCCACTTGTGACGCCGGTGTCTGTGGGTTGTCGGCGGGCAGTGCGGGCAATGCACCTCACTTGCTGCAGCGCCTCTGCGCCAGACTGCACCAGAACTGCACCAAAACTGCACCAAGCTGGAACCAGACGACAGCTGCCCCGGGAGAGGACGAGAGATGGAAGGCGCGCCGCCAGGTGAGCCAGGCACGACCAGGCACGGGCGACCATGGGATGATATGGGCCAACCGCAACCCTGGACGCCATGCCATTCGACCCGCATCGAGCGACCCACCTTTGCAGGTGGTGGGCACCACAGAGCGAGCAGAGGCACTGGCTGGACGGTGCCATTCGCAGCAGCCATTCGCGCAGTGATTCGTGATTCGCAGTGATTCGCAGTCTCGCAGTGGCACCAGGTGGTCGCCCAGTCGTCGCTCTTGTTGCCCAGAGTCTGGACCCGCTTTTTCCAGTGCCGCCCCATCGCTCGCTCGCTGCTGGAGCCCTGTTGGAGTCCTGGAGCCCTGGAGCCCGCTGGAGTCGGGTGGTGGTCGCATGTTCCACCATTGCCCTTTTCTGCTTTTTCCCTCGAATGTCCCCGTCCCCGGCCCTCGTCGCTCTCTTTTTTTCCCACTCCCTCTTTTCCAACCCACCTCGGTCGCCATCGTCAGTCTCGTCTCTCACCGACAAGCCTTCCTTTCCTCTCTCTCCCCCTGCCTTCATTCTTTCGCTTTTCTAACCACAGTCGTTCACTTGGATCAATAATCAATTCAGTCCATTCTATTAGGTCCCGTCACTCTTTCCGGGTCCCTTACCTTCCTTTACGGTCTGAATTCAGCATCATCATCATCAACACCACAACACCACCACCACAACACCATCACCAGCATCACCACTATCACACACATAACACACTCTCTCTGCCACTCACCCTGGCAACCCACACACTGCTAGACACTTAGTACTTACTACTACTATACTACTATCACTACTAATCCTCCTGTTCCCACCTACTGCGGTCCAGGACGACACATTCATTACTACCACAAAAAGATACGACTTTCATATTGTTTTGCGACATTCCTCCATTTGCTGCCATCTGCCACCTCGCGATAGCTTCTAGCTCAAGCACACGACTGCGATACGCCTTCGACATCGCACCTCCACCACTTCAGCCTTCCGCTCGACGCGCAACCTGAAACGGGCAAACAGTGTCGGACAGCACTAGGCCGAATCCAGAGACATCTGGATCCGTGTATTGAGAGATAAACATCGTTCAACGCGCTCTTGGCTTTCATTTGGAAACAAGGAAACGACACCAGCGCTCCTCGCAATGGCTACCGACATAATCAACCAGGAGGCTTTGGCCCCGCCGTCAATGAAGCAGGAAGCACCTTCGCCAACCTCCAGCATGACTCCTCTTCCTACTCCCACCTCGACCAGCTACCCCAAAGACAGTGTTTCGCCTTCTCCCTCTACTCCCGCCAATGGCAACAAGAACCACAGCCAGTCTTCGGCCTCGAGGCGTCCTCCCCGCAAGAGCACCCTCACCCAGCAGCAAAAGAACCAGAAGAGGCAGCGTGCGACGCAGGACCAGCTCACAACCCTCGAGATGGAGTTCAACAAGAACCCTACCCCGACTGCCACTGTTCGCGAGAGGATAGCGGAGGAGATCAACATGACCGAAAGGTCTGTCCAGATTTGGTTCCAGAACCGGTAAGTCTTTGCTGCTGCGCGCTTCTTCCCCGTTCCCAGTTGCGACTGTCGACTAACTCTATGAGCAGTCGCGCCAAGATCAAGCTTCTGGCGAAGAAGAGCTTGGAAAGCGGCGAGGATATGGATTCCATCCCCGAGTCCATGAGACAGTATCTTGCGATGCAGGCGATGGAGTCGGGCAAGGGTCTTGGTTACTTTGGTCGCACTGGTTTGCTGCCATATGGACACCAGGGCATGCTCGGTGGTGAGCAAGGCGGACAGGGCAAAGTTTGTAAGTTGCGGCTCGATTACCCCATGGAGCCTGGAGTTGGGGCGGCTTGCTAACTCGCGACAGTGATTCACCATCTCACCTGCAAGTCGCTCACTATTGGCAAGTGGATGCGCGTGTCCCAAAACTCTATGGATCTCATCATCTTTTACTCCCCCGACAAGTGCACGATGACCTACTACATCAACAACGAGCAGGAAGGATACAAGATCGAGTATCCCTTTTCTTACATTAAGAATATCTACCTCAACAATGGCGATGGCGATCATATGGGCGGAATCACGATCGAGCTCCTCCACCCGCCCCTCTTCTTCATGGACGCGGCTGGCCAGGCTAGCGGCTTCTTCCAGGTCGGTGATTTCACTGAGGATCAGCAAGCTTCAAGCGTGCTCACCCATCACCTTGGTGGCAACCCCAAGACTCTGAGCGGCCAGCTTGCCAAGCTTGTCAGCCTGGAGGCTTTCATGCATCGTCACAGCCCGAACCACATGTTCCAGGAGATGCACCACCCCATGGCCCTGTCTGCGCCTGTTTCCCCAGCTCGTCCCTCTTCTCAGCCAAACTTCGCGCAGCCGCACGTTGGCATGTTCCAGGAGAACCAATGGGGGATCAACGTTCATCAGAACAACAACAACATGATGATGCGGGGAGGACCTGGCCACAAGAGGCAGCGTAGCCGCAGTGTCCCTGGGCCGATCGATTTCCAGACACTCCAGATGCTCCAGCAGCCCCCGAGCTTCCACATCACGCAACCTGAGCACCACCAGGCTCCCGTTCACAACCCCCAGATCTTCGCTCCTATCCCTCAGCAATCCAACATGCTGGGTCCTCTCAACCCCAACTTGCGCATTGATACCCAGGCTGGCTTCGGGTCTTTGGATATGCGACAGTATCCCATGTCGGCGACGACTGCTCCTCACTCCCCGGCTGGCTTCAATAGCCCCAACTACTTCGCCCCCCCTGACAATGGCAACATGGCAGGTAGCTTCACCCCCTATAGCGCCACTTTCTCGCCCATGATCAACCCCTCGAGCCTTGGTGTTCCGCCCCCGCCGATTTCCCCGCTATCGTTCGACCACCCTGCTATCATGAGCGAATCTCCGCCGATGTCTATGCCTCCCATCTGCGAAGGCTCTGCGATTTCGGATGACGGCTCCAACCATGACATGTACCAGCCTGGCAAGCACAGTTACACACTTCCGATGCATCCTCACTCGCCATTTGCCGAGCCGAACCAAGCAGAAATGGAGCTGAACCAGTACATGGATCTCAAACACTTTGACGTTGATCCCGCTTCTCTGTCTCCTGAAAGCATTCACCATACACAGTGAGCGGGTGAATCAAAATGTTTTTTTCCTTGTGTGCCTCGCAGCACGGCTTTGTGTTGCGATAGGTTATAAGCCACCGATGGTTCATGACTCTTATTCCTTATAATACCCCTCCGGAGAGTATACTCCCGGTTCGACTCCTTTTGGCGTTTAGAGGATCTCGTTGTATATACCAGGACGCTCCATTGCCTCCATTTGTCGCTTCAGAAAGAAAAAGCTTGACGACATATCTACCACATTTTCCCGATCTAAAAACTGCCAAGAACACCCCTCCTATAAATGTTCTGTTCTTGTCCCATTTCATCCATCAGCCACGAAATCTGCATGACGATACCTTGTCTTTTCATGCGTGTCTGGCACATCGATCCTCGTTATCCCTACTATGATCATTTTTAGTATCGCACAAGTTCTCCTCTCGTTTCTCTATTACGTTGCTCTTTTTGGCGGTCACTCGTCTATCGATATCCCGGGGTAATAATTCCTCTTTTGTTGGCGAATCCCCCGGGCCTCGGGTTTTGTAATAGCTCTTCGTTTACCATGGGTTTCTCGTTTTCCCCGCTCTCTTGACGGGACAGCGGGGGAAAGTGTCGACGGTAAAAAGCATCAGGTGTCTCTGCCGTTCTGGCTGCGGGGAGGTTTAAAAGGCGATGATCTGGAGAAGCCCAGGCGGCTACTATTTCTCAGATACTCTGGTTCTAATCAGGGGGCGGTGAAGTACTGGAACAGTCTTTGCTCTATTGCGCAGAGATCCAGTTTACGGTATTGGTGATGGAGGTAGTTAGCATGGAGAGCATAACAGAAATATCAATGTCGAGTAAAATCAGTTAACATGCGTCTTTGTGCCCGTGAGAACGTGTGAAAGAGACCCCGCTTGTAGAGACTTCTGTAATGCCAAGTTCCGACGTCGGGGCATTTTCTGTCCATTTTCTCGATTTAAGATAGGAAACAAAATCCTACCAACTAAATTGACTTACCCCCTTATCTAAATCGACTGTCTCTAACCGGATTCGGTAGGCAGTCTTAACCTTCCACAGTATCATATCGCGCGAGTTCGTATAAGTCATGAGTGTGTCAGTCGCTCGACGCTCATGACTAGAGGTAACCTGTATTTCTATATAAGTATTGCTAAAGATTTGTTGCCCTTCGCTTTAGGTTTGGTACAAGAACGGGAAGTATAAACGCCATCACTGGCCATTGATAAATGAGATTTTAAAGGGGGTTCGTCGCTTGCACTTTTGCACCTTCGTTGGGAAGACCTTCTGCTTCATCTCCGTCCTTCTCTTCCTTTTGCGCCCTCTACCACTTTTCTCCCTATATTCCTCTTCCCCCGTCTTCCTCCTCCCATTTTCCAAAGCTTTAAATTCTGTTCGCAAGATGAAAGCTCTATTTCAGAGATAATGATGAAGGGGAGGAAAGATACTAGTAAATGAATCATTTATACGAACTGGCGCGAAATGGCACTGTGGAGGATCAGGACTGTCTACCCAATCTGGTTGGAGACAGTCGATCTAGATGGAGTGGGCAGTCGATTTAGTGGGTACGAACAAAATGATGCATAAATCCGACGACATGAGGACAGTCGACTACAGAAACATTTGCTCAGTAGCAAAAGAACACGCCTGGGCATACGTAATGGTAAGCTCTCAGTCACGGCAGTCTCATGTTGTTGATTGTCTGGAGAAGAGAAATTACAGAGTAGCATCCCGGGCCCCGGATTCAAATTTCCCAAAGTCTGGGGTAAAATGGAAACGAAACGTAGGGCAAGGTGAATGCGTTAGATTAAAACTTTCTCAGATCCAGCCAACCCGCCCGTTCTTACTTTCGTGGCGAAACATTTCACGCCGCCCTTCGTTTTTTCGCGCACGGAGACGGGACAGCCCGGGTCTGGTCAAGACAAGAGTAGGCCAGACGGGACCCTCCGAGCGGGAGCGGGAGCACCGGACCCCTCGGAACGGGACGGCGTGACCTACCTGGGTACTGCAAAATAGTACCGAGTGTAGTGTACGTACCGTGACCCATATCATCATCTGCAAACTTTAAATCAAGACAAAAGAGGAGTATCATTTGCAGGAACAGGAGTGGACATGTCGTGAAATTAGAGTTTTAACTTTTGATCTCCTGACCACGCGAGCGGGATGTCGGGATGGTCCTGGAATTCATCTTATGTTGAGCTCTTACCGTTGACATGCTTTTCGTCTCATGTCCGCTTTTTTTCTTGCTCTGATCCTTGATATTACTTCCTGATATGTTGGGTTAGTTACTATTTCCCAACTTTACTATGTCGGTTCTTCATTGAATGTGAATTGTTAGATGGACTTTGCACAGCTTCGGCCGTGGCTCGAGTTCACGGGTGACTTCCAGTTCCTCGTCGTCATGTCTGTCACACCACACACTGCCAACAAAGCCCGCAATACACAGCAAATAAACATCTTCCAACTGGATGATAGACCTCAAATAACCCTCAACAACATCAGATACCACAGCGACCAAAGCACTCTGTCGTCCTGCTTCTGTTCTCCGGATACGCAACATTCAAAGCCATGCGGCTCTGCAGCCATGGCCACGCAACGGTCGGGAAGTCTTGTCTCGAATCCACATGTGTGTGTGTCTCTCGGACCTGAAAGATGGAGTGCGGCGTTCCTGAGTGACATGCGCCGCGTGATAAAAACGACTCGACCATCGTGATAGGCGGAACGTGAGGCACGGGAGGTTTATCCCGAATAAGCAAAGCGGCGAAACAGTTCCAAGGCCGGCCGCCAAGGTTCCTGGCGTTGGGGCTGTGCACTAGCACAACTAGTTGGACTTTAGGCGGTGATGTACACACACTAACACCAATGCGCGTCAACTTCTTTTTGCAGTAGAAGAAAAAGAGAAGGCGATTGAGAAGGTCTTGATAGAGATTAGAGATTAGAAAATAGGGGGCTAGGAAAGGAAGAACTGCCGCGGTTCCGGATGCCGAGTTGGTTGGGAGCTTGATTCCAAGGTGAGCTGCAGCGGTGGGCTCGGTGGGACAGCGGACGGCGTGCGGGTGGACGTCGAGGCCCGCTTCTTCTGCCAAGACCAACCCAGAAGGGGAAAGCGTGACTTGATCTCCCCAAGTTTCCAGGCTCGGAGCATCACTGAATCCACATGCATGTCACCACCCAACCTCTTCTTCAGGCTGTCATTCGCTTTTCTTCATTCCCTTCTTGCTCTGCCCGTGCCTTGGATACCGCATCTTGGATTCATTGCCAATTGTCTTTTGAGATACCCCCTTCGGTCTCTTCACCATCTACTTGGGAGCGCACCCAACGCCTTAACATCCATCTCTTTAGTCTTTCGTCCAGGCTGACAGCAACACCATGGCCCCAAGACAAGCGGAGCGTTCAGAACCCTGGCATATCACCTACCGGTTGACACAAAGAGAAACCCAAGCGACACAACCCCACGAGCCTTCGAAACTGAGGGGGGTTAATTTAACTTTTTTCGCGACACCATAGTACGACAGCTATACCCCGGTCTAAGCGTGCATAAAGTTTCCGTCTGCCTTCGAGACTCTTTGAGATCGCGATTCGAGTTCTTCCAAAGTTCCCTGTCGGACTCGGGCGCCGAAGCACCAGTGCAGCAGCACTCCGTCAGTAAACTCCACTAAAACGCAGCTAATGCGGAGGTGGCTTACAAGTTAAACGGCTCTGATCATCGAGACTCCGTCAACGAACCCACCGCACCTCGTCCGACCCTGGACTCGGTCGCCATAATGCTTTGAACGTCTCCAGAGAGATCACTAACCAGACCGCTACAATCCCGAAAGAAGCTTCTTTTTTTTTTTTTCCTGGCAGGGAGTCGATCACATACGCCATTGTCATTGTGCGATATAAGGGGGAGGACATGTCGAATTGCTCTTAGAAAAGGAACGATACGCCGTTTCGCATACGTTTACACCGACTTGCTTACGGGTTGCGACAAACTGCTTCCTCCACCATGGCCGGACCAGGCCAGCCAGATCCCACCGAGGCTCTCAGAGACCGACTTGAGAACATCGAACTGCAGCAGAATGAAGTCCAAGTCCCTCGCCCGGCATTGCGCCGCCTACCAGCCTCGACGCCCTCGATAAGGCTTGGGCAACGGCGATCAACCGACGGCCGACATCCTGCGGCGCATGGGAGACCAAGCCTCGGACTTCCTAGGCATTCGTCCCACCTTGCTCCCGAAACACCAACTTCCCCCCTATCACCAGCCTCGCCATCGGCTACGCGCGTGCGTTTCAGTCTCGATATTCCTGACGACGATCTCCCGAGGTCCGGACGTCCCAGCCTGTCACGCCCGAGTTTACAACTTCCGTCTCAACTATACACAATCAACTCTAATATCGACCCCTCCTCCTCGTCTTCAAGACCAACAAAACCAGGCCGACCAAGCTTAGAACCACGACACAGCGAAGCGAACAGCACCCGCTCTCGTATATCGTTAACATTACCACGACAACGTTACGATGAGGCCTACGGCGATGTCAACAGTGCCATGGCCACAGAGGAGGAAACCAAGATCACTCTTGACACATACAAGGACTGGATCGGGAGACAGAAGGAGAGACAAAAGAGGTTAACAAGTGATCCGTTGCATAGGATACAGGCTGGCGCCGAAAATGCCTACCAGAAATACATCGTTGAAGGCCTTTTGCGACAAAGGCCGATACCCCCAAGCAAAGATGGCAGGCACATACCGCTGAAACCCGGTTTGGTACGACAGACGCCATTGAACGATGAGCGAACGGGTCGGCCTTATGTTTCAAATTTTATCCGTTCCAGCAGATATACCCTCTACGACTTCTTGCCGAAGCAATTGTTTTTCCAGTTCAGCAAGCTCGCCAACTTCTATTTCCTTGTCATCGGTATCCTACAGATGATTCCTGGACTGAGTACAACCGGAACATACACAACAATAGCACCGCTTATTGTCTTCGTGTGCATTAGCATGGCAAAAGAAGGTTATGACGACTACCGCCGATACAGACTCGACAAACTGGAAAACAGGAGTGCCGCGTTTGTGCTGGATCCCGATGGCACCGTCAGCACGAGAGTACGGGGGAGGAAACGTGGGATGCTTATGGAAATGGTTAAAGGCAAAAAGCCTACTGAGGACGGTGCTGCTACGGAACTAGCCGGGTTGGAAAGGGTGACTACAGATGAGGGTGAAGGCGAACGAGAGCCATGGGCAAGAATCGAGTGGCAGGACATCAGAGTTGGCGACATTGTCCAGCTGCAGAGAGACGAGAACGTGCCCGCCGACATGGTGCTTCTTCATGCCACTGGCCCGAACGGAGTCGCGTATATCGAGACTATGGCGTTGGATGGCGAGACCAATCTCAAGAGCAAACAGGCCTGTCCTTTGCTGCTCGACCACTGCTCCTCCATCAACGCCATGGCCCACTGCGATGCTACAGTCGTCTCCGAGGACCCGAATCTCGACCTCTACAACTACGAAGGCCGAGTGACAGTGAACGGAGAGACGATGCCCTTGACCTCCAATCAGATCGTGTACAGAGGATCAACTCTACGGAATACCACCCAAGCGATTGGTATCGTTGTGAACACTGGCGAGGAGTGCAAGATTCGGATGAACGCGCACAAGAACGTCCGCACCAAAGCACCGGAGATGCAGTTTATGGTTAACCGGATTGTCATGCTTCTCGTGGTCTTCGTCGTCGCTCTCGCTGTTGGGTGTACTGGTGGATATACCATGTGGCATCGCAGCAACGAAAAGCAGGCTTGGTATCTCATCCAGCAAAAGGTTCCCACCAAGGAGATTGTAATCGGCTTCATCATCGCTTTCAACACTCTGATTCCCCTATCACTCTATGTCAGTCTTGAAATCATCAAGCTCGGGCAGCTTTATCTACTTGCGGATGTCGAGATGTATGATCCCAAAACAGACACGGCAATGAGCGCCAACACCACGACAATTTTGGAAAACCTCGGCCAGGTCAGCTACGTGTTTTCGGACAAAACGGGTACCCTGACTGAGAATTTGATGAGGTTCCGGAAGATCAGTGTGGGAGGAGCAGCGTTTCTTCATGACATGGATATACGGAAAGAGGCGGGAAAGGCAAAGGAAAAGCAACTCGCCCAGGACCTGCCGAAACGGAGCCTTTCGATCTCGGCGAAACCGCGGCCTTCTAACGTCGAGGCCTCCTTGGAGCCGCTGGCGGAAGAGTTGAGCAACGAGCCCATTGTCTCCAACCAAGCTATGTGGCACTCGAGCGCTGGTGTGAAGCATGGACAGCCGGAACCGAATACCGAGGACTTGATCCGCTATCTTCAGCAGAGGCCTAACACGCCCTTTTCCCGCACCGCTAAGCACTTCATTCTCTGCATTGCGCTTTGCCACACCTGTCTCCCCGAGACCAAGGAGGATGGCGAAATGACTTTCCAGGCGGCGTCTCCTGATGAGTTGGCCTTGGTGGAAGGAGCTAGGGACTTGGGTTACCTCGTTATCGATCGTCCCGCGCAGGCCATCAAGCTTCAAACTCGCGATGCGGAGGGCAACCCCGTGACCGAAACATACGAGGTTCTCGACGTCATCGAATTCAGTAGCAAGCGGAAGCGCATGTCCATCGTCATTCGCATGCCAGACGGATCTACCTGTATCTTCACCAAAGGCGCTGACAGCATGATTCTGCCTCGTCTCAAGCAGAGCAATCTGGCCATCCAGACTGCTAGTAAGATCGGGCAGATGGCTAGCATGCGCAAGAGTATGGAGCAGGAGAAGGCTCTTCGTCGGCTCAGTCTTCACAGTATTAAGCGTGACAGCATGAATCTTGTTCGGGCTTCCCGTGCTTCGATGGACCACCGGAGGGTTTCGCGTAAGGGCAGTCAGCGCCGGTCTACTTTCTTCACGGATGAGGTTGATTCTTGGCTGGTTCGTCGTGAGACTGATGAGTTCGATGATTCCAACCCACCCCCGCGTCGCTCCATGCAGCGGGGCCGGTCCTTCGAAGTCGGTCGTCCCCATGACCCACTTGACGGCATGGTCGACGAACACTTGGCTTTGAACGACGGCGCCGTTTTCGAACGCTGCTTTAAGCATATTGATGACTTCGCCTCTGAAGGTTTGCGAACCCTTGTCTTTGCCTACCGTTATCTGGACGGCGAGGAGTACAAGAAGTGGAAGACGATCTATCACGAAGCCACTACCAGCTTGGTCAACCGCCAAGAACGTATTGAGGCGGCTGCTGAGATCATCGAACAGAACTTCGACCTTGCTGGAGCGACTGCCATTGAGGATAAGCTACAGCACGGTGTGCCCGAGACCATCGACAAGTTCCGTCGTGCTAACATCAAGATCTGGATGCTTACGGGTGACAAGCGTGAGACCGCCATCAACATCGCCCACTCGGCCAGGATCTGCAAGCCCTTCTCGGAGGTCTACATCCTGGACGCGACCCAAGACGATCTTCAGGAGAGACTTGCCTCGACTTTGATAGATGTCGGTCGTGGCATGGTTCCTCACTCGGTTGTTGTTATTGATGGTCACACTCTGAGCGTCGTGGAGGAGGATGAGTCCCTCCAGGTTCTCTTCTTCGACCTTGTTGTTAGAGTCGACTCGGTCATCTGCTGTCGCGCATCCCCCTCGCAGAAGGCCACCCTTGTCCAGAGTATCCGTCAGCAGGTTCCTAAAGCTGTCACGCTTGCCATTGGTGATGGTGCCAACGATATTGCCATGATCCAGGCTTCCCACGTGGGTATTGGTATTTCTGGAAGAGAAGGTCTTCAGGCTGCTCGTATCTCGGATTACGCTATCGCTCAGTTCCGGTTCTTGCAACGCTTGCTCTTTGTTCACGGTCGCTGGAACTACATCAGGACTGGCAAGTACATCCTTGGTACCTTCTGGAAGGAAATTGTCTTCTACCTGGTGCAGGCGCAATTCCAACGCTACAACGGCTATACGGGCACTTCTTTGTTCGAGTCTACCAGTTTGACTGTCTTCAACACCCTGTTCACCTCGCTCCCGGTTATTCTCTTCGGCATCTTTGAGAAAGATCTTGAAGCGGACACGCTGATGGCAGTACCCGAACTGTACACATATGGACAGAAGGAGAAAGCCTTCAACGTTAGGCTATACATCGGGTGGATGTTTATGGCCGTCTCAGAGTCAGTGCTGATCTTCACTATCGTCTGGTTCGTCTACGGTATCATCCTTCCGCCCGAGAACACCGCTCTCTATCCCGTCGGCACGCTGGCCTTTACCATCTGCGTCATTTTCATCAACATTAAGATGCTCGTCCTCGAGTTGCACAACCGTATCGCCGTCTGTTTCGCCGGTCTTTTCATCTCTGTCTTTGGCTGGTTCCTTTGGAACCTCTTCCTCAGCGGCATCTTCTCGGCCAAGATGAGTCCGTATCTTGTCAGAGATGGTTTCATCAAGGGTTTCGGCCGACACGCGCCCTGGTGGGTCGTATGCATCATCACGTTGTCTGCCCTTCTCATCTTTGAGGTGGCAATCAGCATGGTGCGCAGATCCCTGTGGCCTACCGATCAAGATCTGATGAAGGAGATCGAGCACATCGAGGGTGTCCTGGACGTCATGAAGGAACACGCTGCCGAGCGCGGAGAGGCCGGTCTGCCCGCTGCGGATGCGGCGGCCGCGGAAGCTGGTAGCCTGAGGCACAAGAACAGCTATGGCGAGATCACCGGCACCGGCATGACCCCGTCCGCTGTCGGAAATAGCAGCAGCAGGCCTCTGATGCCCGAAGGTCGTCCCAGCCACGCTTACGCACGTCCCAACTTTGAGTCTCCGGCGGAAGAGCTGGAGGATCCGGTGGAGGACGTTGTCAGACCTAAGAGCAAGGCGGCGAAGGACAGCATGAAGGGGAAGACTCCTAGGAAGTCGGCGTTGCGAACGAGCACGGACGTGGCTGTGAGCACGAGGTTCCTTGGGGAGGGAAGTGCCAATACGCCGATTGCGAGTGGATCGGCGGTGGAAGCCGGTGAGCCGTATTTCGTCACGAGTCCGATCGAGATGCCGGAGATGCATTCTCCTGTGGTGTCGACGGCGGCGCCAGCGGTGGGCACCGGTGTTGGAGGAGAAACGGGGGAAGCGGGAGAAGGTGGTGCAGTGGAGAGGCAGTTGACGGGGACGACGGTTAATCAGGATGAGGGGCAGCCGCCGGTGACGAGGCAGTTGTTGTGATGAGCAGAGATGGAAGAAGAAGATGATGCAATGGGTGAAGTGAGATGATTCATGAAATGAGTAATAACATTACACGTTACTACGGTGACTTACGCAATCGTGTGAGGAATGCTTGATGAGGAGGAAGCAGAAGAAGAAGGCCTCATGGGGTTATGAATGACTGATCGATAAGAAGACGAGACGGCCGTGTGGATGACTTGAGGGACATATTCCCTTGATGGGATTGTTTTTGTTGGAAAGAGCACACACACTATACCTATTGCACACTCATGTCCTCTTTTGAGCTGACAGCAACAAAAGCGGCGTTTTTGGGGACTTGCTTCTTGTATTTGCCTAGTTGGACCTTGAGGCTCTGTTGGATACCTCACCACAACGTATATAGTTAATTTTCATCTCTTAAAGTGTTTATACTTACACATTGATCCATCTTTCGTCGTGATGTCTATTCTCACCTTTCGTTGACTTGATGTCGAGCGCTTTGAATGCTTTTCTGATTTCTACGCTTCTTACCACGAACTATCGTACAAACCAGATATGGCCAGTCTGACGTGGTTTCCAAATCCGAGAGCGTCGAGGGCGAGTCCAATGAAATACGATGGGCAAGAGCGTCACTTCGGAGATATTATCTAATCGGTACTCTGTCTCCAACGCCTTGTGACGTTTCCCGATGGTGCAACCTACCGATTGTCCTATACATCACAGCTATACTGCAGATACGCGTGGTACCGTAGCTGTTCATTTCACCTGATAACAAACCCACGAATGCTTGGAAACACATTCTTCTTCGCAACGAATGGTAGGAGGTACTGACTCATCGTCGTCGTGAATAAGGCGGCAAGGACATGTTTCAGAAGTTCTACTTGCTCTTCATTGTTTACTTGGAGTAAACATTTGTCGGGAAATTTAAGGATCTAGAGCTTTCCGGGGAAACTCTTCCTCGACCTTCATTGACGGACCCTTGCAGGTTGGAGAGAAGGGCGGTAGAAGTAAAGTGAGTCATATATCGTCAGCTTTTTATCTGTCTACCATACACAGTAGTGCAGTGCTAGATATGTATATATGTAGGCAGTCCCTGACATGATACATCACACATAGGGTAGGGTACCAATATATGATGTGTATGCAGAACGGCTGGTGATGGTGGTGCTGTGATGATCACCGCCACAAGTATCACTGACAGAAGCAGAAGCGACTTATATACCAACCACCTTCCTATAGCCATCCGATGATGGTTGGAATCTGGCAGGCCTGATGAGTTTGCCAGTTGATGTGAGTCCAGAACGACCCTACGCGCATGAACCATGCAGCTTGGAAAGAGTCATAACTTCAATATCTCGTCTGGACTCTGGGGTTGGACTTTGTAAGTAGGATGGAAGAGGTTTCTGTAAGTCCGGGAATATAAGCCAATTGATGCGAGCCCAGAACCACCCGCCAACAACCACCCTACGTTCGTATATGAACCTTGGAGTGTAGGGCAGAAAGAGTCATGACTCACGACTTCAATCTCTCTCGTCTGGAGCCCAGACTCTGGGGCTGAAGTTTATAAGTTGGATGAAAGAGGAAGGTCAGCAAGATGGAAAACGTGTGGGTGGACGGGTAACGGATGTCGAGACCGAGCAGGTGGGTCGGATGTGTAATGGACGTTGGTCTGACACTAACAGACTTTGGTTGGGATTGAAGGGATATCTGTTAGTGCCTTCAGATTGGTAAAGTTGTAACCGAGGGAGGTGAGGGGCTCTCCAACTCCCAAGAATTTCCCCAAGCACCAAGGTCGCGTGCAGCAAGCCAGCCGGCGCTACTGAACACAGTACAGAATGCGAGGTGCAGTGAGGTAGCAGTCTTGGTAACCGTTCGGGCCCTTACAGGAAAGGGAATGCAGAAGTTGGAGTTGGAGATGGACCCCGAATGAGCTGGAGCTGAAGCGATTTGACTGTCAATTGAAGGGTGGCATTGAAAGTTTGATTTAAAAGATTGCAGATGGCTCAGAACTTCAGGTCCGACAATTCAAGGTGGTCATGATAATTGCAATGTTGCGAAACGGCGGAGGTGCGGTGTGGAGGTTGTTGGGATACGTACCCGTTGTGTATCGCAGAACACAAGGACCCTTGTTTCTGCGTTTTGTCACTTGTCACAGGCTCACAGCGACCACCAAGAACCCCTTCCCCCTTCCCTTGTGTCTTCCTTTGTGTCCCTTGTGATGCGATGTGTGTCTGTAGAACAACCCTTTTCCGTGGGACAGATGTCGGTGTCTTGCGCAACCTGATTGACTGGAATTGTTCCATGTCATCCCAAGAAAAGTCGACGAGGAAGATTTTCTGTGATTTAATCATCCAAGGTCAAACTGACATCATTGACAAGAAACGCCATAGGTAGAGAGGCTCGTGTTTTCCGCCCGCCAGTTCCCAATTCCCAAACCCACGAAGCTTCCCCAGTTGTTGTCCATCTTCCGGGGGTCCGGATTGGAGACGAAGCGCCAAATGCGGAGGAGGCTAGAGTTTACAATTAAGGGTCTGGTCCAATCACAATTAGGACCGATCTAAAAAGGCGGGACGGAAAGCGATAAGAAACCGCAACGGTAGGAGACAATCACGATGGAAACCTGGAGCCTGAGGCAGTCATAATGTGTTGGTGATAGGCATCAAAGAAATGGTGATGATGATGACGAGGCTCAAAGCCAACAGGAGCTGTGATATGGCCAACACGAGGAGTTTATATCTGCCTGGCCGGAAAACGATAGTGTTCAGTTGTTTTTGATAGTGGTACCTGTCGTTTAGTCGACCCGGATTTTCTATAAAACAGTCATCTTATTCTTGATGGGACCTTCCCGTTCGGGCCTTGCCGTCTTACATACCTTCAGTCATGTAATCAAGCCCGAAACAGTGGATGAAGAACTTTGGGAATGCTGAGTCCGAGACCACAAGAAACAGACGATATTGTGAGTCAGTCCGAGATGGAAATGAAGATTGATCTCCGACCGCTTGTTGATTCCAAATGATCAGACGCTTTGTCAAAAAGTCTTTGAATTGACAACTGGCAGGTCTAAGGACTCTAGGTGGCCCCACTATCAAGGCTAAAAAGTCCAAAAACACACAAGAGGTGTCAAATCGACCCCACCGGTGTGCCAATTGCTCGTTCCCCCGTTCCAACAACAGTGCAACCCTCCAGTGTTGCAGCAGGCAGTCCTCTGCAGTCCGGGCCATTTGCTGCAGGCGCGCTGACCACTGAACGCCATCCCAATCCCGAATCCAGCTGGCCGGACGTGGACCGTGAACCTATCATCCTCCACAGCGGGGAACGGCAGGCAACTTTAGCACGGCGCAATCCCAGCCAAGGCCAGAAGACCGGAGTTGCTTCTTATCCAACTTAAAGTCGACCGAGTCCGGGAAATTCGTTTCTCTTGGTCCTCCCATCAGCTCTCGAGGAAGTCGGTCTTCCCTCGCCGCATCCTTAGACCGCCAGAAAATATCATCACCCCAACGGTCCGAACCAACCCGGCTCGGCCAGACTTTGCGACAAGACAGCAAAGTTCCCACGTCTTTTCGACTGTTCCACCCGCTTTCCCTCTCGAGACATTATCAACGCCTCGGTCATCGACAACACACTCCATCTGTCTCCAGCTCGCTCGCCACGAAGGCGCTGCTGAGCGCGCGAAATGGGTTTCGCTCAGTGCGGGTGGCCGATATGGCGGACTGACGACTTCACGCCATGCTTCCAGGAAGAGTACGTCCAACGCCATCGCCAGCTTTGCGCTTATCAGATCATGACAAATCCTGCCTCTTCTCTTATCTTGACCACCGCCGACCGCTAACAACCCTTGTTTCCACAGTTACCTTAAGATCCTCCTACCATTGATTGTTGTAGGACTGTCCGTACTACAACTCCTCGTCTCAAATCTCCTCCGAGCTGCCAAGCTAAAACCGAACCGCGGGTACGATCGCGTCGCCGATAACGAGCAAGACCACACCCACCTGCCCAGAGACGAAGAACCTATCGACGAGAGTGACGAAGATGAGGCGCTAGCTATCAACGGCGGCCGCCTTGCGCTGGCCAAGGTTACCACCAAGGGCTCCATCGTTCAGGCTGATACTCCTGCCGGTCAAACTCTCCTTACCGTTATCGAAGTCCTCGCCATCGCCGGTCTGATCGGTGTCAATGTTGTCGCATTGGTTCTCGAAGCCTACAGCGGTCGCCATGGCAAGATCGCCGCCATTGCTGGTCTCGGCGCCTGGACCTACGTTCTGATTCTTGCTGCGCTGCGTCTCTTCCTCGGAAACACCCAGTGGCGCGTACCGCACCTCTGGAACCACACGGCTGCCATCTACTGTGCCCAGTGGCTGTTTTCGCTCATTGGCTTCCGCTCCGCCATTGTCCATCCTGCGACCCAGTTCAGGCAGATTTTGACCATCGTCGACTTCGCCCTGACCTCGCTCCTCTTCTTCATGTCCATCAGCACACGCAAAGGAAATAAAACGGTCATTCTGGAGTGGGAGGACGGTATCCAGCCCAGTCGCGAGAACTTGGCCTCTCTCTTCTCCCACTTCACTTTCGGCTGGGTTGACTCCATCATGTGGGAAGGCTGGAAGGAGCCGTTGACTGCCGACCGGGTCTGGAATTTGCTTCCTAGTGACAAAGCCGCCACCGTTCTGGCCAACTACCGCCAGTTCAAGAAGACCACTTCCCTGTCCTACCACCTCTTGAGCTACTTCAAAGGTATGGTTGCTGCGCAGGCTGCCTGGGCTGTCATGTCGGGCGCCTTCACCTTTGCGCCCACCCTGCTGCTCAAGGCTATCCTCGAATATGTTGAGGACCCGACCCAGGCCCCCCGCAACGTCTTGTGGCTCTATGTGATCCTTCTCCCCATCACTGATGTTATCCGCTCTGTTGGAGACGCTCAGGCGCTTTGGATTGGTCGCAAGATTTGCATCAACATCCGTGCTATCCTCGTCGGTGAGATTTACGCAAAGGCGCTTAGGAGAAAGGCCGCCGCCGGTAACGATAAGGTTCTCGGCGAAGACAAGAAGGATGAAGCTCCCGCCAAGAAGGGTTTCTGCGCAAAGCTCAAGCGCGCTTTGGGTCTTGCGAAGGATGACAAGAAGGCCAATGATCAGTCTGCGGCTGAGACCGCTGTTGCCAAGGCCAAGGATAAGGCCGCCGAGGCTGATGAGCAGGCCAATCTGGGAACCATCACTACCTTGATGTCCGTCGACAGCTTCAAGGTCTCTGAGGTCACTAGCTACCTGCATTTCCTTATCGCCTCGGCTCCTACACAGCTGCTTGTTGCCGTTATCCTGCTTTATAACGTCATGGGCTACAGTGCCATCCCCGGTTTCATCATCATGGCTCTGCTCCTTCCTGTCAACATTGGCTTCGCCAAGACTTTCCAGTATACGCAGAAGAAGATCATGTCGGCTACTGACAAGCGCATCCACACTACCAACGAAGTCCTCCAAAACATCCGGATCATCAAGTACTTCGCTTGGGAGCACAGGTTCGAAACCATTGTTGACGAGAAGAGACGGGCAGAGCTCAAGGCCCTGCGCACCCGGTACATGGTCTGGGCTTGCGCAGTGGCTGTCTGGAACACGGTTCCTATCCTCATCACTTTCTTCACCTTCTTCGTCTTCACCGTTATTGAGAAGAAGCCGTTGTATCCCTCTATCGCCTTCACCGCCATTTCTCTGTTTATGCTGCTCCGCTATCCGCTTGACCAGCTCGGAGACATGATTGCCCACGTCCAGGAGTCCAAGGTGTCCGTGGACCGTATCGAGGAGTTCTTATCTGAGGAGGAGACCGAGAAACAAAAGCAACTGGGCCAGGACAACATTGACGAGAACGGCAACAAGGTCATTGGTTTCAGGGGCGCCAGCTTCATCTGGGGCGGCAGGAACACTGTTGCCAAGGATGGAAGCATGGCTTTCCGCCTCCTTGACCTCGATGTCGAGTTCCAGGAGGGCAAGCTCAACGTCATCACTGGCCCCACCGGATCCGGAAAGACCTCTATGCTCATGGCTTTGCTTGGTGAGATGACCATTCTTAAGGGCCGTGTCTTCCTTCCTGGAGGTCGCAGCCGTGAGGATGTCCGCCCCGACCCCGAAACTGGTCTTGCCGACACATGCGCCTATGTTGCCCAGCAAGCCTGGCTTGTCAATGGTTCCATCAAGGACAACATTCTGTTTAGTGCATCGTTTGATGAGCAGAGATACAAGGACGTCATTGTCGCTTGCGCTCTGGAGCGTGATCTGGAGATTCTTGATAACGGCGATGAGACTTTGGTTGGTGAGAAGGGCATTACTCTCTCCGGTGGCCAGAAGCAGCGCATTTCGCTGGCTCGTGCCGTCTACTCCAACTCTAAGCACCTTCTCATGGATGACTGCCTCAGCGCCGTCGATTCTCACACCGCTCAGTGGATTTTCAGCAACTGCATCATGGGTCCTTTGATGAAGCACCGCACTTGCATCCTCGTGTCTCACAACATCCCTCTCTGCGTTCCTTTCTCCGACTTCGTTGTCCAGATGACCAATGGTCGTGTTACTGCTCACGGCTCCCCTCAGGAGCTCATCGCGGCTGGCAAGTTCGGCGAGGACCTCGTCCAAAAGTCCCATCCTGGCTCCGCTCATGTCTCGCGTGTTCCTTCCCGGGTTCCGTCTAGTGTCGGAGAGGAAGGTGGCAACACCATGATCAACGAGGCCGACGGCAGTGAATCTCAGACTAAGGCTCAGACGATCAAGAAGGAGCACAAGAAACAGGATGCCATGGAAGAAAGCAAGGCTACTGGTGCCGTCAAGTGGCCCGTCATGAAGCTCTACCTCACCGCTATGGGCAAATGGTGGTTCTGGTTTTTGGCCGCGGTTGTCTTTGGCGCTCAGCAGTTCTCTGGTGTCGCCACCAGTCTTTGGATCAAGGAGTGGGCCAACCAATACGCTACGGATGAGGTTGTTGCCCCCACCTTCAACATGAACTCGCAGAGCTATTCGAGCCAGACCGTATCACCTACCTACTTTGCTTCGATCGCCACGTACATCAAGGGTAACGACAGCAACACTTTCTCGGCTACCTCGAACAATGATGTCAACGTCGGTTACTACTTGACTGTGCTGGCCATCATTGGTATTGGTGGTGCCGTTGCCGCTCTCGTCAGGGACATGTGGATTTTCTTCGGTTCCTTGACTGCCTCGTGGAAGCTCCACAAACGTCTGATGCGTGCCGTCGCTGGTGCCCGTTTCAAGTTCTTCGATGTCACCCCTCTTGGACAGATCATGAACAGATTCAGCAAGGACTTGGAGGCTATCGATCAGGAGGTTGCGCCTATTGCTATTGGGGTCATGAGTTGTGTCCTCGCAATTGTCGTCACTGTTACTCTGATTGCCTGGATTACCCCCGGTTTCTTGATTGCCGGTTTCTTCATCACCATCCTGTACGTCTTCCTTGGTGCCTTCTATCTCCATGCCTCGCGCGACCTGAAGCGCTTGGAGTCCGTGCAGCGCAGCCCTCTCTTCCAGCAATTCGGAGAGACTTTGAGCGGTGTCGTCACCATCAGAGCGTATGGTGATGAGAGACGTTTCATTCGGGATAACCTTGCCAAGATCAACGCTCAGATTCGCCCCTTCATTTACCTTTGGGCTGCCAACAGATGGCTCGCCTTCAGGACTGATGTTCTTGGTGATCTCGTTGCCTTTGCTGCCGGAGTCTTCGTCATTCTCAGCCTCGGCAAGATCGATCCTGGTTCTGCGGGTATCTCCCTCAGCTATGCCATCGGTTTTGCCGACAACATCCTCTGGCTGGTTCGTCTTTATGCGATGAACGAACAGAACATGAACTCCGTTGAGCGTATCAAGGAGTACCTTGATGTTGAGCAGGAGGCCGCAGCTATTGTCGAGGACAACCGCCCGCCCGCGAACTGGCCCGCCCACGGCTCTGTTGAGTTCATCAACTATACTACACGTTATAGGGCTGAGTTGGAGCCCGTGCTGCGCAACCTCACCTTCAAGATTGAGGCCCATGAGAAGGTTGGTATCGTGGGCCGCACTGGTGCCGGAAAGAGTTCTCTTACTTTGGCTATCTTCCGTGCTTTGGAGGCGGATGAGGGCAAGATCTTGATTGACGGCGTTGATATTGGTCTGATTGGTCTTCGTGATCTCCGCGAGGCTATCACCATCGTTCCCCAGGAGCCTACCCTCTTCATGGGCACCATCCGGACCAACCTCGACCCCTTCAACATGTACACTGATGAGGAGATCTTTGCCGCTCTTCGCCGCGTGCACCTGATCAAGGCCGATGAGGTCATCCCCGGCGCCGTTAGCACCGCCCTCCTCCCCCAGACCCCCGTTGCCCCTGAGAGTGAGTCGGAGCCTTCCCGCCCCGCCACCGCTACCAACAAGAACATCTTCCTCGACCTCTCCTCTCCCGTCACTGAGTCTGGCAACAACCTCTCGCAGGGCCAGCGCCAGCTTCTTTGCTTGGCTCGTGCCCTGCTCAAGAAGCCCACCGTTCTCGTCATGGACGAGGCCACTGCCTCGATTGATTACGCCACCGATTCCGCCATCCAGGAGACTATCCGCGAGCTGAGCAGCACCATCATCACCATTGCTCATCGTCTGCAGACCATTGCCGACTACGACAAGGTTCTCGTGCTGGACAAGGGCCAGATCGTCGAGTACGGACATCCTTGGGAGCTGATGAAGAAGACCGATGGCAGCTTCAGGAGTATGTGCGACATGAGCGGCGACTACGACACGCTTGCTAAGATCGCCAAGAAGGCGTACAAGACTAAGCAGCTGGTTGATGTCGATGGGGATGATGAGCAGAGCACGACTACCACTGCTGAGGGAAGCGGGAATGGGGATGAGGGAAAGAAGGATGGCGAGAACTAAGAAAGGTTTTGGGGAAGATGAAAGGAATAGAGACGGATGAAATGAGATGAACGAGGGGGGAAACTAAAAATGGGATTATGTCATGTTATGAAATGACCCAATGGGTCTATGCCAACGGATGGATGGATGATGGGAAACTCGGGAAATGGGAGGAGTGTGTTTTTTCTGGGTTGGTCCGGTCTCATGATGATGGAGGAAAAGAAGAAGCGCATATTTCATTTTGGTGTTTAACACATTTGCTTTGAGATGATAGACATCATCGACAGCGGGTATGGATGGTGTATATACATAGATCAGAAATAGGGATATGATTGTTGAAGGCTCAGATTGGATCGATCTGTGCAAGTCTGAGTGCTGTTGGTGATGTCCAAACTCTGCCAGTATCGCCTGGTATGTGGTGTGATGCCGTATAGAAGTAGACTCGGGGCGTTCGTTTTCGGGATCCAGCAGTCTACAGCAGAATCTGTCGGCTCCAACGAATGGCACTTACATCGACGCAACTCGAATGCCTTGGGGTTTCGGTTTTCGAAGAGATTCAAGCATGTCTGCAATGCTGCATATGCTTCCCCTGCGCTATATCCCGAAAACGAACGCCCGAGTTCATACGGTAGCTCCTAGCCACACAAGTCACTATAAATACCCTAGAATTCCCTAACCAGGGTTTAACATCTTCCAAGATACACTTTTGATCAATATAGCAAGTTTTACTTATGACTTTGTGAATCACATCCCTATAGTTTCTGACAACGAACCCAACTCCATCCTGAGGTAAATGACACGCGCCGCATATCAAGCCACAGAGGTTCCACTTTTACTACAACCAACTGTCTGTTCCCCGTTCCACTCACTGTGGCGTCACGGTCAACGGTTGGGCAGGCGTCACTCATCATCCCATGTTCATCTCTCACTACTCGACGACTTCCTTTCTCGGAACCCCTCACTTGAACAAATCATCAAACCTGTCTCTTTAGACAGAACATTTCAATATGACGCCAACCAAAGCGGAAGAAATTACCAACCCGCGCCGAATCCTAGCGGTTGCCCTCACCGACTCCTCAGACCATCTCGGCACCGTTATCAGAGGTATGTCATGTCATGTCATTCTTCTTCCCCTCCTCCCTTCATCAAACTCCCATCAACTAACAACCATACAGACCTAACCGGCACCACACCCACTCCCCAACAACAACCACCCCCAGCCTCAGAAGAAGACCCATCAACATCAGCACCCGAACATGAGTCGACAGAACTATCCCTAGCAGGAACAACCCACCCCCTCCCCCTCTCCACGCCCTACTACACCGCCCAAATCCCCATCTGGCTCGACTTGATTTCCTCCCCCGCCGACTGGTCAGCGAGCTTTTTGAGCGAGGAGGCGAAGGAGGTGCTGGGGGTTTTGGGTGGGGTTATTTGTGTTTTTGAGGTTCCTTCCAAGTCTGGAAAGTCAGCGGGTGGGTCTGGGACGGAGGCGTTGGGGAAAGGGGCGGAAGAGCGGAGAGAAAAGACGAGAGAGTTGATTGAGGGCGTGGGCAAGGTGGTTAGGGAAGGGTTGGGCGGGTGGGAGTGGGAAGGGGTTGCCTTGGCTGTTGGTGTTACAACGGTTGGGGGTAAGGTTGGTGGGGATGAAATGAATGCCGACGACATGGAGGAGGAGATCAACGAGTGGGATGATTTGTGTGCGGAGTGGGGGTTGGAGTTTGTTCATCATCGGGTTGTGCCTGATGTTGACAACAAAGGGAAGGAAAAGGGCAAAGTGGATGAAGAGAGGAACGAGTACGGCGAAAAGATGGGCATCGCGCGAGTGCTAGAGGCGCTGCAATCAAATGACTGGTCTGGCGGAGACGGCGCCGGCTCTACGGAGGGGGACAAAAACAATCGTGGCCCGTTTGACGAGTCTGAAGACGAAGATACCGACTACATTGACGAGAACGACTGGGATACGGAGGATGAATTTGATTTGGGCTTTGGGTACACCAAGAAGCAGAAGATGGAGATGCGTAAGGCGTTTTGGAAGGGGACTGAGGATTCGAGTAGGACGACGGAGGAGGATTTGAAGGCGTTTAGGAGTGTTACGCAAACCGTGGATGGGTCGATGGGGGATGCGTGGGACGCGGGGATGAAGAAACAGGCGAGAGAAGGGTTTTGGAAGCAGTTTGAGGAGGAGGTGAAGGAGAAGATGAAGAATGAGGAGGGCAAGAAGGGAGAGTCTGCTACTGCCACTGACGCAGCAAAGGCTGGACCGAGTGCTGGGTCTGGGTCTGGGGCGGCAGACAAGTTGAAGAAGGAAGAGGAGAAGAATGGGGATGACGAGGAAGAAGTAATAGGAGAGGAGGATGTGGAGAGGATCGCAAAGATGATGCTCAAGCTGCAAGCGGTTAGGGATATGAGCGGCACAGTACCTGAGGAGCAAAGGAGAAAGTTGGCGTTGAAGGCTGTCGAGGAGGTGATGAAGGAGTTGTAGTGTCTATCGAAGTATGCTAGACAGAAATCGGTGGTATCTTCAGTCACAGAGTTCATCAACTTATCGATTGCATCCAACAGTTTCTCGTTCTACTCCCATCCATCCTAAGAAATAGTCGCCTGACCCGACTACACTTTCATCCACCCGCCAGCCCATTCGCACAACCCCTGGATGTGAGGTAGGGTTGTAAAAAAAACCAAAATGTCGGTTCAAGCTGAAAGGACAGTTAGAAAATTTCATTTCACATCCCGCCCATGTCAATCGATCCTTCCTTGGGCGCCAGGAAAGTTGGCACTTGCCTGACAAGACAAGATGAATACCGCGAAGGGTAAGTCGTACCTTCCCATGGTCAATCCATCGAAGAAGCATTGGATTGGAAGTTGCCAAGCCCATCTAGATGTGTGTGCTTTTCATTCTATCGTGAGGTTTTTTTCCTTTGTGATTGAGCTTTTCGTTTGATGTCTGGCACAAAGCCTTGTTCTTATTTGTTTCCCGTTTGGCAGCACCCTGATGTCTCAAACCAACCCTACGTAAAGTGACGAATACGTCAGTCGTGCGGAAGGGAGACTGACTGAGATATCCATCATTTCTCATTACCAACAAAAATTATTCGCAGGATTGCCCAAAATCCAGACATATGAGTGATGGTATCGCTTCCCGTATCTTCCAAAAGACATACAGAACAATGAAGATGTTCTCCATGCGTGTCTGAGAGTCTTCTCTTCATTTTGTTTTGGGCATCATCAGTCCCACCTCAAATGTTAAGAAGCGACAGATATAAGAGCCCCCAAATATCCGCCAACTCTTCCTCTTTCCCACAATTCAAGGCCGTTCTTCACTCACCACTCTGCAGACTCCCATCATTCAAGAACCCAAACCAACAGCCAAGGCGCTCAAACCTACACGACACAGTTAGAACTTAACGAACCTACCACCGTCTAAGAGATGAAGCAGACAGCGAGACGTACTTTCCCTCCCAACATGCCTCCCAACATGAAAGCACCCGCCCCGCGCGGAAGCAGCTACAGTGACTCTTACTCCCATGAGTCGTTCCCCACGTCCTCTTGCGACTCATGCTTCGGTTATATTTACGACAGTGGCTACGACTCTAACACTGAGGAGTTGGACGAGGACGAGGATGATGATGAGGAGGATCAGGAGGGTCTGGAGGTACTTGATGGTTGGGATCAATCCTCCTCCTTGGCCTCCGCATCCGCCTCCGCCTGTCAGGCTCAGATCACTGACCCGTTTTCCATGTCTTCCATGTCTTCTCTCTTCGGTCCTTCTTCTTCTTCTTCTTCTCAGCACTTTCAGCGTTACCCCTTCGGCGCTCCTCCTCCTCCTCCTCCTCCCGTACCCCTAAGTTCAAGGGGAAAGGGACCTCGAAGTGCTCAGCGGTGTTCGTGCCAGAAAACTTCCAAGGGGTTTTGCAAGCTCTCTCTCGCTCCTCCCAGCGGTACCAGCGGTAACAACGGACAGATTCAGAACCACAACACCACCACCGAAACTCAGCTCTCCATCTTCAACAACGCACCGAACGAACAGGCCGGAACCGACAACCAGACCCAGACCCCGACTCAAACTGACAGCCAAGCTCTGGGACATTTGTTGGGCGGTGGTCTTAGTGGTGCCAACATGAAGGGCAAGAATGGCAACGGCATGATCAAGAACTTGAATGTGTATAACCCCAATATTACTATTCAAGTGACGCCGGAGAACTTTAATAAGTTCAGCAAGTTCTTTGCTCAGAAGTCAGGCAATAGCAATGGGAATAAGGGGGCACACACTTAGTGTGTGAAGGCTGAGAGACGCCACTCTGCTTGATAGCTCTTTATTCAGAGGAGGTTCTGTGGGGGAGTATCGGGTTCAAGTTGATGGGATGTGGATTTTGAAATGGTTTTTGGATATTGACCATGGTCGTGAGGATTGGAATTGAAGCAGGAGGAATAAAGATTTGTGTGGATACATAGTGATAGCTGTAGTGGAATATTTGGATCAACTCGGAATCAGAGTCTGGTTTCTTTGGTGTTTGTGAGAGGTTGACAACACTTGGTGATTTGCGCGAGGAAGATGGTAAGAGGAATCAAATACATGTAGTACAGATGTCTCGAAGGACTTCGTCATCCTTCCTCGTCAGGCAGACGGTGAGACCTGGATAAGATAAGGCAACCACGAGGTATCACGACAGATCCTGGGAAGGTCGTCAGTAAAGACCTCAGTCAACAACATGGACTGAGACCTCAAGCGGGCAACCATCGCGGCCATGGCAGCTGAGTGAGGGGTAAAGAGATGTTCTGATGCATGAGGAGGCTGGGATCAGGAAATGGCTATATGAGAATGTGATAAGCCCTCTAGTGAAGGTAATCCCGAGAGATATTGAAGCTGAAGTACTTGGTAATAGCGGGAAATGTCTTCATTGCCTGGATCCCTCAGTCATCTTTCGCTGCGCGGACGTTGCAACGGCGCAAAGGCGTTGCTTGCACCGCACCTTTTCCTCGACCACGGTTGGTTGCATCTTGTCGTCGGAACATCCTGGGTTGGCAGAATCGTGGTAGGTAGCTAGCAGGCTAGCAAGGATCATGACAAGCCGGCCTTGTTCAACCTCGTCAAGGTAAAATCCCGTCAATACACGTGATATGGGCGTCGTGTGTGTAGACAAGCTCGACAGGCAAGCTCGTTTCCTATCTCCCGAGTCCGAAGGCACACACGAACACACGCGAACACACAAGCACACAAACGAGCTTTGTCCTCCATTTTGGTGTTGCGGAGTTGAAGGTTTTTCTCTCATCTCCGGGCTCCCCCTCTTCTCGGTCAAAAAGATAGGTCGGACAGACCATGGCGAACATGGATACTATGGAGTAGCATGGCCCGTTGAGGCGGCCAACCGGACCGAGCAAGGTGAGAAAACTGTCGTCCTATCGACGAGGCTAGATGGCTTGGTGCAGCGTGCTTGTGTGCTGCGAGCGTGCCTGTGTGCGTGCATGCATGAAAGACTGCAGGACGCAATACGGAGCAAGGAAGTAAGGTACACAGGCTCGACAGGCTAGCAGGTAGGCTAACAGAAAGAACACATGGAGGGACCTACATTAGTTCATTGATGGCCGCAAATGCGCGCTTCATTCGTGATGACGAGATCATTCAAGGTTCGGAGGGATATATACCTGACTCCATCTCCATCTCCTGCTTCGTCTTGGTCGTTTCTTGATTCCCTCTGTTCACGATGCCATATGACATTTCCTGTTCCTGACCGATTGCATTGACGATATCGAGATGTGAGATTCAATGAGATGGCTGCTCTTTCCAATTGATGGCTGAACGGAAAAGCATGAACGAGGCAAGAAGTGAGGTTGATTGGTGATAGCGGCTGCCGTCTGGGTGTGATGGGAGCCGATGGGGATCGCGCGAAAACGAAGCACAACAAGCGACCATTGGCCAATTGTGGCAGGGATTTAGACGCCCATCTCATCCGCTAAACCCAGATTGGCCAAGTCCTGTAAGTGATCACTCGAAAGCGAGTCCCCACAGCGGACAAGAACACCGACCCACACCTGATGGAATGTGCGGGGCCATGACCATCTGGTGCCTGGTTGGCTGCATCGAGAACTGCATCTTCTTCTTTTTAACTTCTTCTTTGGAAAGTGCAATCGTCAACACGTCTTGCAGGACCGTCAAGGGCCGTCAACGCAGTAATTCTCCGGTTCTGCCTTTCTGCGTGCTCACCTGCTTAACCGCCCATCATGCAGTCGCATTGGTCAGTAGCATTGGTGGACCCAGCTCAACGACTTTGAACGCCCGTGACAGGCACCATCGCCATGGACACACCCTCGACCACCCTTACCTCACAGCTTCGTGATATCGATTGATGCCCACATTGCCCGGAAGCATCTCCCTGGCCCCGGCCTTGTTATTGGCCTCGCGTGGGAGACGACCAGATGCGTGGTACTTGCGCCATCACTTGTGCTATTGCACCGACAGAGCCGACTGGCTTTGATCAGACAGCAACCCCTCTCTGCCGTCACTCTATCACCGACCAGCCATGGTCACCAACAAGGCGGCCATGGTCTCTTGTTGATGCATGCCGGGCGTTGTGGACCAGGGCCTATTCTTAGGTAACCACCCGTCTTTCCCCCTCTTGATGGTATGTTGATATAAGGCTCAGTTTCCTCCCTCCATTTCCATTTCTCTTTCTTCTTTTTTTTTTTTCTTCAGCAAGTTCTCAAACTTCCAAAAGCCAGTTGTGTTTTTTCCCCCTTCCCCCTTTCTTCCCCCTTTCCCATCGTAGAGCTGTGCTCTATCGATTAATTCACTTTCACTAATACACCAAAAAATCAAATCACGGTAGCTTGCTGGTCTCGCTATCCCCCAAATTTCACACTCACATACCCCCTAAAGCACTAACTGGTTTTTGCTTGCTCGACTCGCCGTCTTACGCGCCAATTTACATTCTTCTCAAGATTCGTTTTTAGTTTTATTTTCAGCATCACCCCTTAATCAGTCAACATGTCCGCCATTCAGCTTTCGTTCTCTCTCCGTGTTTCTTCTGGCGTCAAGACCGTCCATCTTCTTGGTTCCTGGGACAACTACGCCGGCCAGCTCCCCCTTTCCAAGGACAAGACCTCCTCCAAGTCCGGCTCGTGGAAGGGCACCTTCCGCTTCCAGCCCGCTCTTGTCCAGCCCGGCCAGCGCTACTGGTACTACTACATCATCGATGGCTACCACGTCTCCCACAACCCCTCCGAGGAGTTCACCGTTGAGCCCACCACCGGCCGCTCCCTGAACATCCTCGACGTTCCCAAGTCTTCTTCCTCCTCCTCCAAGAGCTCCTCCCGCCACTCCCGCGACTCCGTCAAGTCCTCCAAGCGCGAGTCCCTTTCCGTCGACATCCCCAAGGGTCGCCCTCTCTCCATCTCCCAGATCAAGGCTCCCAAGCCCATGTCTCCCCACGCCACCCGCCACATCCTCGATGCCGACTACAACATCGACGAGCTCTCCAGCCGCTTTGCCACCACTGGCATCTACGACGAGTACGATGAGGACGTCATCACCGACTTCGACATGCGCTCCTCCCCCGTCTCCTCCACCGGCTCTTCCGTCAGCTACCGCTCCGACAGCTCCAGCCCCAGCTCTTCCCTCTCCGGCTACTCCACTCCCGCTTCGGACTGCTCCAGCTGCATCTGCGAGCGCTACGGCATCACCCGCAAGGGCGAGCGCGTCCGTCTCGATTGCGGTGGCTCCCGCTGCGGCTACGAGGACTCCTGCTCCTCTGAGGATGAGGAGAACTACGTTGAGCGCAGCTCTCGCCGCAATGGCATCGTCGTCCGTGCTTAAGTGGCTTCACCCCTGCCTCGGGTGAGGAAATTTGAAGAAGACTCCATCCTCCGACTTTTGGAAGGGAACTCAAGTAGGAACGTTTTGTGTGTTGTGTGCAGCCCGGCCTTATTAGTGCCATTAATTGCCACCACCCGTCCCAACTCCCCAATCCGGTCAACCAAGAAGACATATCGACGTCCCAGTCTCGATTTCCAGCTTCAGATGTTTGCGCCTAGTTCGCCATCGTCGCTCGGAATTCGATGAGAGATTAATACGGTCCGATCACGCTCACTTTCAGTTGTTGAATAGCGACTGCAGCGAGAAAAAGTGTCAGGCGACTCAGCTCTCCCAAGTGACTGAAGTATGTTGAAGTAAGGTTTTTGTCCCCTTGCGCGCAAGCCCAACCGGCTGGTCCCTTCGGGTTCGCGTCGAGGTACAGACCTCATTCATCATTACATCTTTTACTTGTCGCTTTACTCGACACTTCTTCTTCTGCCCATCTGCTTTCCCACTATTGTGGTTAACGCTGCGGCCCCTCACTCCATACTGCTTGCTTGCAAGTTTGTGTGTTCCTGTGAAGTCGAAAAAGAAAACTTTTTCTTGAGATGTATTTTGCGTGTTTTACTCAACACCCAAACCTTTTTTGTCAAGCCTCGGAGTACTTGGCCCCACTGGTTGGTGGTTCAGGTCCAGCTCTCGAGATTATAATATTTCACCCTTTGTCAATGATGGCACTTTTCCTGGTTTCTTTGGAGGAGCAAAGCCTACATTTTTTTTGTCAATCTTGTGGCGCTTGAACTGGATGATTTTTGGAAAGTTCAAGACCGGCTACTCAACTTTTTGTATGACTTATGAAGCTCATGAAAACCCACAAAAAAAGGAGGAATTGGATTGGGAATTGTGGAGGAAGAAAACTGGCAGATAATTCTTGAAACAGCATAAATTGCTGCAGAGGCCATATTAGGATAGATACGCTGCTTGAAATCTATGCCTTGGTTATTGATGATTACAACTTTGCTCTCTCTCGTGTTGCTTGACTTGACCTTGTGACGCTGGGCTGATATGTATCTCAAGTTCTCAACGCGACCTTACCTATTCATAATCTCCAAACTTCGCCATTCAAGCACGAGGCCGGACCGGACTGGAATCTACATGCCAACGCGCGCAATGAATGCAATTATGACGGCGATTGTCCATCCCAAATCTGACTGACTGTGCCATCTTCCCACAAAGGGGTACAAGCAAGTCGTCAAGCCCGCTTCTTCGGAGACAATGACGGTATTACATAGTTGCGACAAGGGCACGTTAAGAGACCAGGATCACAGCATGCCGTCACAGCAATATTATATATGATGCTGAGCTTCATGAACAGAATACCGACTGAAGGTTTGCTTTAACTGGCTCCACCGTCTACGAGATCAATTTCACATCGGACGTGGGGGATGCTTACACGTTCTATCCAAGGCACTCGAAAAGGTTATAAAGAAGAGCGAAATGAAGAGAAAAGTAAAGAGAAAAGTAAAGAAAGAGTGAAGAGAGAGTAAAGACGTAGTAAGGAAAGGAATAAAGAAAGAGATAAAGAGGGGATAACGAAACTTTTTAGAGACCGCGAAGAGACTGTAAAGGGACGGTGAAAAGAAGTTGAAGGAAATAGAAATTGAAGGATTGGAAATAGATAAATTCAATTAATAATATTCTCTGTTCAAGATGAAGTTCAATTCACTCAGTTATTCACTATGGTGCTTTTTCGAGAATAGAAGGGTAAAGAATCAGAGATTAGACGCTTCTGACTTTGCACTCAGGCATCGTTCAATGGCAGCTGCGGACATTGCAAATTAACTGAAATGTATGAACTCGCGACTGTCGAGAGCGGTCCGTCAGGACCGACAATAACTCGGGATCGTATTGTCTTTGGAATTCGGAACTGACGGTATCCGACAGACAGCGGCAGAGTCGGACCATTCCTGGGCCATCGTCATACCGCAAATTCTTATTTCCGCTTGTCTCTCGGTAACCGGGCTCACCCGGTCGCTTAAATTTGGTGTTCATTTTATTTTCTGCTGCTTGAGGCCTCCATAAGGCGAGTTCTTGGCGAATGGTGTACGCGAGAAGCGAAATGTAAAAGCGAGTGAGCGAGTAGGAACGGGAACGGGGCTGTTAACTGTTAGTGCGGCGAGGGAAACGTGATACTGTAGTGATGTAATATTTGGTATTACTACTGACTAAAAAATGCTCCAATGCTATGGTTTCTCGCGGTGTCATACAGGTTCGTGTTGTATGTATGTGCGTAGGTACCATCGACTACTCTTCCCATTCCTTTCGCCAGTCTATGTTGTAGCTGTATGTCATGTCCCCCTCTTCCCTAGAAGGGCAAGTTTGTAAAAGAGTATCCAGAAAACTCCTGATGCATGCAAATATAATCATGTCCGCCAGTCAGAGAAACCTGACCTGACGTGACCTGTTGTATCCCAACCGAAAAATCGGTGTTGAGAAACGATGCCGTCCGTGTAAAAAACAGACCCTTGAAACTTTCCTCCAACGCCATGCAAGTAAAGTCAAAGTCAAAAACTCAACCCATCCATTCCCTTCCCCTTCTTAACTGACCCTGCGGGCGAACTCATCCACTCCGAGCTCTAACCAGCGTGGATGATTCTCCCATCGGGCTTGATCAGCCTCCTCCCGCTCTTCAGATCCCGCTTGCTCGCACAGCAGCATCCCATGCCGCTGTGCACCGCAAAGCTCCACATGGTGAAGCCCGTGGCGATCCACATGAAGATGAACATGTACGTGCCGACCTCGGCGTGGATGTTGAGGTCCGACTGCGCTTCGGCCGCGTACTTGAAGGCGAAGCTGATGACAGTGCCGATGATCGAGGCGGCGAGGACCAGGATCATGGAGGCGAACGAGAAGATGGAGAGCGGGAGGGACCACCACCGCGACTTGACGGGCAGGATGGGCGAGACGAAGATGAGGACAAAGTTGAGCACGCAGGCGGTCAGGAAGAAGCCGAACATGATCTGCGAGGTGATGCGCAGGACCGAGAGGATGGTGATGATGGCGGTGGGGATCGCGACGGTGGCGCCGGAGAGAAGCTCGCTCATAATGACCTCGACCGGGTTGAACCAGTAGAGCGTTTCGGGCTTGGAGCAGTAGGTTATTCCCCTGTGATATGTTAGCATGAGACGTCCGTGGAAGACAAAGGGGAAAGGTTGACTAACTCGGATTGATACCCCTCGCAAAAGTTCCACAGACCAACTTGGTAAAAGTCATGCAGTCCTATACTTTGAGCGATACTGTTGATCAACTGCGCATTTGGGACCGATGCCGGGATGATGTCGGCCAGGTTGAGCTTGTAGAAGTAAACATTGCGAAGCACGGCCTTGTCGGATGTGTTGCCAACGAGAATCTGTACTACTGGTCAGCTACATGGAACATGAATGGATAGTTATCTCTAGTCAACATACCAGTATCAGGAACACCCAAGACACCAGGTACCCAAAGGATGCGCTATAGGCGAAGAATCGACGTAGCCTCGTTGCTCGCTTGATCTGTTCATCACTGGGACTCCCTTCCTCTCCTTGAAGTGTCTGTTCGGAGCTTGCTGGTCGTGTTGGTGGCTGGGATGTGTATCGTTCCTTTGTGTCGTCGTCCGAGCTGTTCCTCTTTCGGAGGTTCAGTAGTGATTTTAGGGCCATTGTTCTGTACGGGTGTTGTTTCGGATCCCAAGGATTTGGAGGGTAGTGACGAAGGCCTTGGGTGCGCAGTTGCACCTTCTTTCTCGTCAAACTTCGGTTAAGGAGAAGAGGCCGACCCTTTCAGAGAGTGTTGTCCCAAGTTTATCTGGAGTGGTGTTGCTGGTGGTGGAGGTTGTGGTTTAAGGGACTTTTGATGTCTAGGGGTCCCGGAGTTGGCGAGAGTGATGACGACGGGGCTTTGCTCCGGTCAACGGCGGGAATTGCAAAACCAAGTCGACAAGCCTGAAGGTCGGTCTTTGCAGGAAAAAGAACGATAGCAGCGGCCAAAGACGGATCACGGCAAGAGAAAGAGGGCAGAATTTGATAATAGCAGGCTGGGGATCGACCGGCTGGTACGTAGATTGATGAGGTGATGTCGTTATCAAAAAGCAGGCTTGTTCAGGTTGCGATCGCTACAGCCACCGACTGCTTGGCAGATTGGTTTATTGGGACCTCGTCTGATAGATGATGAGGCAGCGCAATCAACGCTTGGGCAGGGAATGAATGGTTGGGTGGTTGGGGGTCTGTGCTGTTGATCAATCGACAAACGTGGACGGCAATCAGGATGTCGTTGTCTTGCGATTCTGGGCAATCGTCAAGGAAGAAGGAGCGAGAGACAGAAGATCTATCATCAGTCAGCATCCAGAAAGGGGAGTGTGTTTGGAATCTCGGCCAGTTTCTGTGCACCCGGCGCTGCAATTGGCTCGCGTGCCTTTTTCACCGTCGGCGGTCAGGAAGGAGTGGAAGGGTTCAGCGGGCGAGCGGGCGTCTTTGAGCGGCAATCCACAGCCCATTGCCCAAAAGTGGACAGAGAATCCACCAAAGCACTCCTGACCGTCGGGGAGTTTTCTCTTGTGAAACCCCGGCGTTGAAGGGTTTCATTCGGCTGTGGTTTGGGCTTGCCAATTTTATTCAAGTTCTCCATTTGCAGTGCCTGTTCCTATTCGCGGCTAATAGGCGCCTTCATCCTAACTAGACCCTAGAGTCTCTTAGTCGCCAACAACCGCCTTGCAAAGCCTGGACACACAATAGGAACTCTTCCCAGTCAACAATTGCAGGCTTCCAGCAGAGCCTCCACGGCATCCATCGTATTGTCCAAAAGCTCAGCTCTTGATGTTTCAAACAGGTCGGTTCTAGAGCATTGCCCATGTGGAGATGATACCCTTCATTCAGGAGTCCGAGGGCCCCCCTGAGGGGTTGAGAGGGGCTCTTTAGTTGCTGCCCAAGATGGGAAAGCGGCGATCGTATTTTGTCTTAGCGGCGATGTCGTTGTCACCAAGAGGTGCAGTGAAGGAGGCTTGTGCAAGTGCGACGTCATACCAGAAAAAAGAAATAAAATGCAAGCTGCACCACCAAGGCATCTTGAGCTGTCAAGACTGCATCGTGTTCAGATGACATACTCGTTTCAAAACACCATTGTCGACATCGTGAGTTTCCAATTGGCGATTTTTTCAACCCAAGCTCGATCCAAGCTCGAGCCAAGGTCTTGATTTCGACTCTGAGAAAGAACCCTGACGATGACCAAGCCTCTGATGCCAGGGTCGTAGCTGCTGAAAACAAGCCCTGCCACTTGCAGTCGGTTCCAGGGCGCTGATGGAGTGATGCGGCAGTGCTTCTTGGCTCACTCGGCTCCGGCTTCAGCGGCTCCACGTGTGGACCGTGCCAGGGGCAAGCTTGCCTTTTCCTTCCAGACGGGGGTCGTAGGGGGTCGGAACATGAAGCGCCTTGACTCTGCGAAAGCATCCAGACGCGCCCGTCCTGTCACTTTCACTTGGCTCCCAGTTAATTCAGTTGGCAGGTCTCTGGCCAATGATCAATCCAAGCTTCAAGGTTGGAGGTGATGAACTTCTTGTTTGATTCTAGTCGTCATCTGTTTTTATCCTCTCGTTAACCCCAACCAAACCTTAACCCATCTCTCCGTCTCCCTGTCCGGCATTTGATGCTCTCCTAGGACGGGATTCCTGGTTCCCATTCCCCCTCCCTCCTACAACTTGTATTATTTGGATATTTACCCTAGAGCTCTTCAGGCCAGCTTGCTTGGGTGGACACACAATTCACCATGACTTCCCTTACAAGGCGTCTGGGCTGCCTGCTCGGAGTGCTTTCCWTGGGCACTAGCCTTGCCCATGGCCAGTCCATAACCACAATCAACGGCGAAGAGGTGACCATGTTGACGGGCACAAAGGCTGAACACACGACCTCATCGATACCAACAAACCTATATCAAACATATACCACGCGCATCACGCTTGGAACGACTACGGACACAGCATCAACCATCATCGCTTCGGTTTCAGGGAACGGCACCGATGTCGCCCTCACTTCAGCATCAGCTTCCGAGACTTCCAGCGCAACGCTGAGCTACCTGACGGGCACCAACTCGCTCTCGACATCGACCTCCAACGCGACTGCGTCGAGCACAGAATCTCCGAAGCCCGTACCTACGAACACACGGCCGTGCAATAACTATCCCGAATTTTGCGACCGCAAGTACAGCAACATTACCGAGGTCGGTTGCCACAACAGCCCCTTCGTCAGGGCGAATTCCGCTGCCGCGAACCAACAGCTCGGCGTCGTCGATCAGCTCAATGATGGCGTCCGTTTCCTCCAAGCCCAGATTCAGTGGACTGCCAACGATTCGGTGCCGCACTTCTGCCACACCACCTGCGATCTTTTCGATGCCGGTCCCATCACCGACTGGCTCACTACCGTCAAGGACTGGGTTGTGGCCCACCCCTATGACGTCGTAACCATTTTGCTTGGCAACGGCAACTACTCAACCCCCGATTTCTACGTCCCCCATATCGAGAAGACGGGCATTCTCCGCTATGTCTTCACCCCGCCTGTTATTCCCATGGCACTCGACGACTGGCCGACCCTGTCGCACATGATCCTGACTGGTCAGCGCGTCGTCATGTTCATGGACTACATGGCCAACCAGACAGCCTATCCGTGGCTTCTGGACGAGTTCAGCCAGATGTGGGAGACCCCGTTCGATCCGGTCGACCAAAACTTCCCGTGTGTCGTCCAGCGGCCGCCTAACCTGCCGCCCGACCAGGCCAAGAACAGGCTGTATCTGATGAACCACAACCTGAACGGGGAGGCTAACTTGCTCGGAAATGTCCTCAGCGTGCCAGACCTGAGTCGGATCAACGTGACGAACAGCGCGGAGGGCTTTGGAAGTCTGGGATTGGCGGCAAATAACTGTCGATCGGATTGGGGCCGCGCGCCCAACGTGCTCAACGTGGATTACTACAATATGGGAGAGCCTCCCGGAAGCGTGTTCGAGGCGGCGGCGAGAGTCAACAATGTGACGTACAACAGGAAGTGCTGTGGCGAGGAGGCCAGCTCGGCTCAGAGAATCGAGGCCATGTTGAAGGTGCCTTTGACTCTGGGCTTGATGTGGGCTGCTTTCTGGATACTGGTTTAAGCATCACGTTCTGATCGTATACATCGGTGGCTGGTTGTCTTTCTGTTTGCGTGTTCACATCTGGCTCGTACCGGATGTGTATAGCATTTGCATGGCGTTTCGGTTCTGGTCAGGGGAAGACGGCAGAAGTCTGGGAATAGAATTAGTTCTTATGAAGATATTGTTAATCAAACTGTTCACTCAGAGCTCCTCGTTCCGATATATCGGTCCCTTCTCTGCCGATGCCGGTCAACGGTCGACGATTCTAGACCTTCAATTCTCATCGCCGAGTCGGAATGACGTCTGCGGGGAAACCATCATCACACAAAACCTCAAACCACAAAAAGTGCCAGCCGAACCCCTGCCGCGTGCATCCCGTTTCAGTTTAGCGGCGACATCGGGCGACGTGAGCCGAACCGAGGTACAATCGGCTTCCCCACGTCCACGCGACACTTGCGACGACTCGGCACCACTCGGCGTCTGTCAATTAACAATCATCAACTTCCCCCCGCAACTTGTTCTCTCCACAACTTCTACCCGTCGTCTACCGCGCTTACATATACGCGACTACCTACTCCTCATCCCATCTTTCTTCTTCGTTGTCAACAGTCGCAACTGCTCAATCACCAAGGATCTACCCTTACACAAACCAACCTAAACCATCAAGATGTCTCAGACCTTCACCAAGAGCCAGGTGGCCGAGCACAAGGACGATAAGTCCATGTACATCATCATTGATGATGGTGTTTACGATATCACCAGTATGTTCTCTTCTTTCCTTCCTTCCCTCCCTCCCCCCCCACCTCACCTCACCTCACCACATCTCTCCTCTATTCCTCCCTTCACCTCTCCTTTGCTTCCCTCCCCTCGGGCGCAATCATCCATAGCAACCCAACGCAAAACCCACCTAACCCAACCAACACTGGCAAACCAAAACCACGAAGCCAAGACAAGATAGGTATATGAACAAAGAAACGATACAGTTACTGACCTTACATGAATTATGTAGACTTCCTCGACGACCACCCCGGCGGCGCCAAGATCCTCAAGCGCATGGCCGGCAAGGACGCCACCAAGTCCTTCTGGAAGTACCACGGCAAGAGTGTGCTGGAGAAGTACGGCACTAAGCTCAAGGTCGGCACCCTTGCTGAGGCTGCCAAGCTATAAGCTATAAGCCTCTTAAGGTGTGAGCTGGAGTTATGATTTTTGAAGAGGGCGATCAAGAGGGCATCCTGGCCGGCGGACGGTGATGGGCATGGGGATGGGATTGTAAAGAAGGGGATCGACAAAGTTCGACGAAGAACACGAAGCGAAAGCAGCGCGCAAGCTTCCTTCTCACTTCCCGCTTCGATCGACGACGACCACGATGTCAACGACCGTTTACCCCATTCCGGCCCCATCCCATCCCATCTTATTCACATCGACCCCGCGCCAGGCGGATGTTCCTCGGGTTCCTCGGACGTGAAGCCTGGTGGTTGGATATGGTGGCTGTGGATGGGGACTCGCCACAAATGGGACGTGAACGAACGAGACGAAAGAAGGCAGAAATTCAGGATATAGGAAAACAGGCCTAGAGAATCGAGTGGGAGGCCCAGAAGCTTGAGCGGCAAAGCGGGGCACTTATATACCCAGAATCTTGTATAGCGAATGGGAATTTTTTCGAACACACTTGAGACTCAACCTGAACTTGAACCTGGGAGGGATGTTGCCTGACGTTATCTGGCATTGTTTGGTGGTGATGATGTTGGGGCCGGGACCGAGCATGTCGCATGTCGCATGTGAACATGTTGATAATGGTTCCCGGGATTTGATTGCATAGAGTTGGTGTTCGCATTGCCATTACATCTGTTGCGAGTACTGCACTCGTTACGTACATGTACATCTGTATCTCGGTATCTATATTAATCTACATATGCATCTGTGTCTGTATCCGTAAGGTATCTGTATCTGCATACCGTCTATACGTCAGTCGGTCGTGCGTGCGTGTGTACATGTAGACCGATTTCAAGGAACCTTGGATCACTTTCCATGAACGACCGGATTGGTGATCTTCAACCCGCTTGGTTGTGCTACTCGTCGGGATTCGGCAAAAGTCGGGGATGCTACGAGGCAATGGGCCTTGATTCACCACTGCGTATTTACAGTATTCATGCACGCAGAGGAGGCGTATCTTTCATTGAAATTTGGGGTAATAGCAGGGTGGTTGCCATTCAACGTCGTTGCCTCGTACCATCCCCAACACTTGCCTTCGGCAATGGGAGGAATGCTTCGAATCTCGACGAGTATGGTGTTTTCAGTTTTGAGTGGTGGCTCCTTCCAGTTCTTTGATATTTCCTCAAGCGCTTAGGCAAGGGCGTTCTTCGACTGTCCACAGCCGGGAAGTAACGACACGAAAGAGAGGAGTGTCTTAATGTTTGTGTTTCATTCTGGTTATGTGATAGCATTGAGCTGTGGAAACTTCACCGTCTTTTCTGTGTCACATTTTGATTGCTCTTCAGTCAGTGATGATGATGCTTCATGACTTTGAAGAGTATATAGTCCCGCTCCAAAAACATATCGTTAGCATCAATGCACGTCTGTTGGTCAGGGAGATAAAAATTACACTTCTGAAACGCGATATTATGGGAGATTGTGGGTGTTTAGATGAAGTCATCCTACGGCCGAGTCTCTTGGGAGGTCGTGTCATGTAAGATCTTTTCAAGCGCAGAAATCCTACCATGAGCAGTTTTAGCGAAGTGAATTAAAAGTGTTTCCAGAAAGTGCCGGTTCTGTCGGGTATATAGACGTGTGCAGTTCACGAAGAACGCGAAACATTGCCGTCAGGAACTTAGGAACGTTACTTGCCTACGCAAACTCCCCTCATTTTCCCATCTTCCCATGTTTCCACGTTAGACAAGTCAAGTTCAAGGTGAAGCTCACGGTGAAGTTCAAGGTCAGGCCAAATTCGCGGTCAGGGTCAAGCCTCCCCTGTTGTTAACCATGCTTACGCAGCTGTTATTTCTTGTCTTCCCCGACGTCTACGTCTATTTCAGAATCTGGCAAGGATCCCGGTGAGTGTCCCTCGATAAGTGTACCACGGTGAGTGAGTGTACCCCGACGAGTGTCCCCAGCGCCGGTGAGTTTCACCCAGTGAAAAATCAAAACTGAAACAACCGCCAGTACAGCGAAACTTGGTTTGAGCTTGCCTGCCTGCCAGGTTCAGCTGATTGTTTGAGCACTGATGACCGAAGCGGAAGAAACCGAACCGCAAATGTTTTGGAATGCTGTTGACTAGAATCGTTTATAGTGTTGTTCGATTGTTTGTTCAAATTCAGGTCGATCTGAGACTCCCTCCTGCGCGGGGAGCTGTCCCGGACGTTGATACCAACGGGTATTGGACTGGAGCTTTGCGCCGGCCGGGTCATATACCTAGCACCAGCCGCACCAGCCGCACCGTACCGCACCGCATTGCGCCAAAATGAGAGGTCAAGGGCACAAAGGCGCGGAAATGAGAGGAACAGCGGTTACGCGCGTTTGGGAGGTACTTGCCTGTACTTGTAGTGATAGCTATGGAGATAGATGTAAGAGATCGTTTTCTCGTGCTGGCCCGTGGGTTAGTAACCACCCGCGCTGGCGGGCGGATGACAATCGTGGCCCATGGGGTTACGGGCTCGGCGCACGCGGGGAAGATTTTGCGTGACGGTGATATACGAATGGAACGTGTGACAAGAAGGGGCGTACGAGTATATGTCGGTTGGTAAAGTGTGCTGTATTGGCCGTTATTCTTTCTTGGAGGAGCTGTGGGTGAGTGATGATTGCTTGAGCTAGGTTGACACGATATGCCGATTTGGAGATGTTGTATGTTTGGTGTCTAAGAAAAGATCCAATGAGGCAGTTTGGGCAAAGGTGTAAAATCCGGACTGCCTAAATGGGCTTTGGTTGTCACCACGACCACAACTGTTTGCCGTCCAATTCCCTGTAAAATTTCTGCTTCCGTCAAACCTTCCGAAGATGAAGTGTACCTGGACTAGCTGGAGTTAATAATGAGCAACGTCCGAGTAATTTTGGGTAAAATGTTGATGTACAAAGAGCCCGAGAAGCCTGCAATGGATAGCCATACCACTTGGCAACTATAAGAGACAACCGGTAGTTCGACGCTTAGCTGACGTCTGGCCGGCAAAGATCGAGATCTCGTTTTCTGTCGAGTACCTGACCATCTTCAGATCTCCGTTGCTTACGTAGAGCCTCTGCACACCGCAAGTTGAAACTGGCGTCGGATCTTGAGCGCAAACAGGCACGGCGGCAAGGCAGGTTGCTCTGACAAGATGATTGTCGGGGCATTATTTGCTTGCCCTGCCAACCTGACAAGGTGTTTGGCCGTCGGTCCCGTCAACACGTGTAGTCCAGGGTTTGATATGACGTCTCCTTGCGCGAGACATCAGATCCGGGCACCTAGCATAGTGCAGAAATAAAATAACCTCGTTTCGACATGCTTCGAAATTGCTTGGCGTCCATCCCAGGTCGGCGGAAAATCCGGGGTAATATAAGGAAAAGGGGGAAAATGAACGGTAGGGTCCTGGAAAGGAGCCCCGACAGCCGAACTAGTGTTAGTATGGGGGTTACAGTAGGTCGTTAGGCGTAACGGCTGCAGCAGCCCTTCCGTGGAAAGATCGCATGGCTTCCAGGGACAAAAAGGTACCTTGAGGTGGTTTGATGGCACTGATGAGGTTACCTTGACACCACTATAGGCAAAGATCCGAGTTCCAGAAGGTTTCTTGAAACGGAATCAGCCACGGATTAGAGCTAAAATAGGGACATGGTAAAACACCGGTGACGGTAATGGTGGGTAAAGGGAGGATGGTGGTGTTGAGGTTAAAGGGTGTCCCGACATTCGTTTCTCCATTAAGCACTCTTACAGCCACTTGGCTATACGGAAGGGATTGTACTTGACCCGTCCGTTGTCGCAAACATTTGGAGAGCCAAGCAGCGGAAGACGATCCTGAAGCCACCTTGTTGGACGGCAATACGGAATAGTGCCTATACAGTCTCCCAGGGCGTGCAGACACTTCGAGACTGGCAGTGACAGCACAGACATAGAAGCATCCACCATTGCCCTGGCGGTGTGGGAAGGGTTGTTAACAATGCGATAAAGGCATGGTGGACTATGGTTGCGACCATGGTTGGCATGCTCTGGTTGTTTTGCCGCCCTCGCAAGAAGCTGCCGATGCTCATACAGCGCCGCCCGTGCCAGACTCGGGGCCAAAATTCCTATCATTGGCATTGATCGGGACTATTCCCGGTAATGTTGGTCAGGACTCGGATTGGAAAGCGTCGTGATAGGGAGCCATAGGTGGACGGCGCCGTGACACCAAATCTCTCATGGAAAACTGGGTTCCGAAGGCAGCCATTGCGACGTGAGACTGGTCTCTGAAGGACGGATCCAATGGCAGATAGATCTCTGCTTTTTCTGATGACTGTGCGACCTTGGGAATTTGGGCGTATTGAGCCGTGTGAGGGCACAAGTGTCATCAAAGAGCTGACGGGAGAGTCTTGTGAGGTGAAGTTGTTGTTTAAGTTAGAGTTGGCTGCACCCCACAAAAGAGTTCAGGTGAGCCACTGTAYGTACCTGCCTAACAGCGGGCTAGGCCCCCTAAAATGATGCACGAAAAGTGGAAACGTGGGAGCCCCACGGGGGCGCCCCCCCCCCCCCGACTTCGGACAACAGTCTAGCCCCAACCCCAGCTGTCGCGCTGAATGCTGCTGCCAGATGCACGACTGACTACGACTGGCCAACTTCTCTTTCGCATCCAGTCGCACGCCACTGCCCAGTCCACACTTCATCATGTTTATCTTTCTGGTCATTCATGTCATTCATAAGCTGCAAATCCACGACTGATGCGTCTTGCACGACTCCAGCGATCAACCAATGCCAACCAGGTCCCGCCGTGCTCCCCCAGCTGTAGTGCCAACTGTCCGATTCAGATTGCTGTCTCGTCTTTTTTGCGCCTCTGATGGTCAGTGAGCAAGTGTTTCTACCGAAGCTTCCGTTACGCACAGCTGTTCTGGTGAGTCTGGGTCTTGCCCCGGGACCGGGACCGTGCTGTCAGGATTCAAGATGAAATCAAATCCATGATGAGCTCAACCAGGGACGGCCTGGTCGGTTGGTGAGTGTCGACTTCGCTTTCCCGATGCCGCAATGTCGCAGGTACCGTACATTGTACACTTCCTTGGACTTGTCACTGCCGGCGGCCAGCATCAGCATTCCTTTCAGCCTGCCGCTGAGCTTGCCATCGATCTCATCGCCCATCGGTCAAGCACCAGGTATTCACCTCGTGCATGCCATCATCAGCGATACATATGGAAACATATGGATACACCTAATGTATATGCTGGTGCCGTTCATGGACATTGTTCCGCAGGGAGGAGTGCTCAGTGCCCGAAAAGGCCCGTATCAAGGTGGAAGAGCATGGTTTGCTTTTTCCCCATGTCAACTCCCGTGCACGTCTCTTGGACGGTCCGTTTCGTCCATTTGCCGTTGAAGAACCTTTCTTATTGCGGCCATTCACGCCGGCCCAGCTAATAAGAGATAAGACACATTTCGGATGTGTCAGTGCCAAATTGTTTGTGGTGACTTACAAGTACCTTTGAACCTCCCGTCCTTCCCCAGATTTGCTCTCCCCCAGACCCCACTACCCTGCCTGACCGTTCCCGTCTCTCCTTCCCTCCATCAAACCTGCCATCTCTTTCCCCAACGGCAAGTTCCACACTCTGGCCGGACCCGAACTGGACCATAAAASAATTTGTTGGTCTCAACTTTCTCCCTTCGAACTTTCCCCCCTCTCCCCATTCACGGCACCGACCACTTGGAAAGACCACGTCGTTTGCTTGCCGGACTCTCCGTACTCCAATCATCATAAAACAAGCCACGAATCTCGCCCAACTCGACAATCTCGGACCAGACTACCGCCATCAAACACAGGCCACACTAGACTCGTCTCGACTTTTCGTCTATCCTCGACTTGTTCACTTGATAAAACCCGGCTTGGGCTCCATCACCTCCCCGTTCTCGAGACATATCTTCCCAGACACCGTCTACATATTCAAGACTTCTACAAGTACAAAACTTGAGCGTAGCGTAAGCTTCACCTTGACTGCTTCCCTCACACAGATCACTTGGCTAACTCCAGTTAGACTTTTTCACAATGCCTTCCCAAATCGCACAGCCCACTCCCATCTCGGTTCCTCGCCCGAACCTCGGCGTCATGACCTCGCAAGACCTTTTCGACAGTGTCAACGCTTCCTTCAGCAAGAACAGCCAGCCGTCAACACCCAGTCACACCATCCAGGAGGATGACTACTCGGTGCCAGCTCCTCCTCCTCCAAGCCCCGTCAGCTTCCGGGATCATCACTGGCCATCAACCGTCCGCCGTTAAGTCAGCTCCGGCTGTTCTTTTCTTGGTTTGCGGGTCGAGCACCAGAGCTTGTCTCATTTCAAGGGAGGCCGCATAGGCCGTAATCGGGAGGCTATTGTACACATACACTGTATCACTTCATCACCGTCTTCGTCGCACCAGCAAGCAAGCATTCTTATTTGGTCAAGGTCGAAAGCTTCTCAGCGAGAGAACCTTTGTTGTCTTTTTCTTTTTTCCACGGTACATGGGCAACACAAAAATCACTCGGAGTCACGGCGGGGATGTAATGGAGTAATGGGAATGGGCGCGCACAAAAATGGTTAGAGAAAGGCCTTCGTCGTCTTTGGTTCTTCGGTTACGAAACATCCCTATTACATCACACACAAAAACTCTCGCGAGGATAATGGTCCTTCATGGCGGACAAATACAAGCTGTGCTTTAGTCTAATGCTACAAACGTACCTCAGTTTCGACTTATTCAGCTCCAGGCGACTTACTGATGTGACATGATGTTTTGGTTTCCCCGGCAACAAAGGGTATTCCGTCACTCATATGACGCCAGAACCATAGGTGATCGTCTTTTCTGTCCTCTGCCGTCCCCAACAAAAAAGCTCTTCAGTACTGCATCAGAACTGACTGATCGTTTCGACCAGTTGTCGTCACTAACAAGATTATTGGACAACTAAGACCAACTACATCGGCATGCCCCCAATGACATCCCAAAGACCTCATGTCTCGGTTCTCAGTCGTCTAGACCAAAGACCCTTTATCACAAAACCAATATCTCAGCCTTTGACGATTGGTCTTATGTTATCAGCACTAACAACGACTCACCATACATCTTCTATCACTCCATGTCGCTTTGTTTTTGGGTTGCAAAACAAGGGTCCACCACTGTCATCATCACAAACATCACCTCCAAAAACGATTGGTCTGTTGCTGTAAACACTAAAAACACTACTACAACCCCTACCGACTAAACATCTTTTACAGACACCGAACATCCACAAAGCCAAAACAGCCTCACTTCCGCTTCACCAAGCAGATCGATTCGCGATTCGCGTAGTATACGTAATCTTGCTCGCTTGCTCACAATACGAACTCCCCCTTCGTCGATCCAGTGGACTGTGGACCTGCTCTCGGAGAAATCAGGAAGTCTCGAAACAAGCAGATCGGTTCGAGAACTTGTCCTCCTGTCGTCCACTTACTCACTTTTACTTGCACTCGCCTAGATCACCGTATTTCCAAATTTAGAAGGCCCGATATCTTTAGTAAATATGGATCCCCGAACGGTCCGCTCGGTAGGTGAGTGGCAAACAAATCCGGGGATGGTCGTCGACAACCCCCACAAAGCGCCGAGGCGCCCTAAAAGGGGGCCCAGTGGTCCCCTAAAAATCCACTTTCTGCAACTCTCGCAGGCAGCCTGGTCCGGGCTGTCAACATGCACTCCACGTTCATGTCATGCACTGCAGCCCCCCTGAGCCGGCCTGGGCGGTGCACTAACACTTCCGCCTGCTCCACTATTTTCCCCAAAGTTCACCGGCCGTGGGTCAACAGCTCGGATATCGGACGGACGGACGGACGGACGGGCCCCGAGCGGAAGGACTGCGGTGAGGTAATGGGAGACCGGGGGAGCGGGGATGGGACGCCGAGACACAGGAAAACAAGGCAAAATCGGACGGACGAGACGGACGGGGATCGGGCGTACTATGGATGGTGCATCGAGAAGAGTGAGACTGAGGCTGTTTGGACACCGCACAGCATATCACACTGAGCTCAGTTCATGGAGAGAACTCTCCAGGTAATGGAATATAGAACGAGAAGATTTTAACGTCCGTTGATGTCGACAAAGTCTCTACGCCCAGTAAGATCGACTTATCTACAACCAACTCCAGCCCTTCTTCGTTTCTGGTCCAATCGGCACTGACAGCTATCTAGCACAGGGCGTTCCCGGGTTAGGTCGCTTACCTATAGCTAGTGATCGTTACACGACGAGACAACGGGGAACGCACGAAGTCAACCGTATCTCAGATAACTCTGGATCATAGACATAGGGAGCAAAACATCCGGACAAGATACCCTCGAATCACTTACGTCCCGTGGAACAAAAAAAGCCACACCAATATCCATGAAACTTCCAGAAGCCTGCCACTTCACCTCTACATCAGAAAGGAGAAAGTCGTCATGCACCTCCATCTCGATCGGTATTAACAACACCAAGTCCATCCACCCTTTGCTCACTTCCGGCAGTGATTGTGGAAAGAGCTTCTGCGTAAAGGTAGGTATTCCATCTCAACGCTGTGTAACCCCCCAACTTTATATCTCAAGGTATTGCAAACTCAGGCACCAACCGGCGTGTCCCGGCGTGTGTCCTCACCTTGAAACACTTCATTACCAACGCCATACGGCGCCATACGGGCTCTCAGCCGTCGACACGCGTCAACACGAGAAACCAAGTGATTCACTGATTCACCTGGCCGTGACATGGCCGACGAGTGTGTACTCCGCGAGTGTACGACATCAGATTCATTCTGGTTACGGGAAGATCCGAAATATACTACACGTTGACCCTAGTTTGGTCGAGATGTAGACCCGGAATGAGGTATATGTGGAACAAGACTTGAATAAGGTGTATCTCGAGATACAGGACCGGACTGACATGCAAGTCCTGGTAGGTCTACCCGACCAACGGGAGTCACTTTTTCGGAGTTGAAGGTTCGAGAGAAGCTGGCGTTACACGACGGCAATGGAAATAGTATGGAATATGGAAGGAGTATGGAAACATTGAAGAACGTAACTAGAAGCATGGGATATATATCCCATGGACACTCCTATATCCCGTCCTGGGATAAGTTGGTTTGAGAGGGTCATTTGCCCGGTACCTGCATTGACAACTCTTGAGACACAACATGCAAGGTCGATGTCTGGTCGATCGTCATGGTAAGACGTGAGCATAGGATGATAGCACCGGAGGTAAACCGTTACTCGCCATGTATTCACTCCAAGTACACTCCATCACCCACTACAGCACTTCCAAACCCACACACCATTACTCCCCGTCAAAGAAAGTACCCCATCACTCCATGTCCCCCCACAGCCACCCCAATTTCCCCATTGAATAATTTCTTGACGAGCGTGAAAATTGAGAACAGAGGGATCCAGTTGGCGAACCCGCTCCAAGTTCTTGTCGTTTGAGAATCTGAACGTTGTAAGGACTTGGAACAAGCAATCCTGATTTGCCGTACTTGAGTTTTGTCGCCTGGTTGTTCTGGCTCTGGTTCCCTTACGTTTGAGACTTGAAATTTGGAGCTTCGCAGCTTCAGCATCATTACCCGTGGGCACAGCAACGGTGGGACAGAGCTATTCGTCGTAAAGCGAAAAAAAAAAAAAAAAAAAAAAAAAAAAAAAAAAAAAAAAAAAAAAAAAAAAAAAAAAAAAAAAAAAAAAAAAAAAAAAAAAAAAACAAAAAAAAAAAAAAAAA
>RANY01001066.1:0-10678 GCA_009805235.1 Neurospora pannonica FGSC 7221
GGGGGGGGGGGGGGGGGGGGGGGGATCGATATCTGACAGGAGTGACAGGAGTGACAAGGGCGGTGGCATCCATGTCTCGTCTGTGGGCTGGGACTCTGGACTCGGGCCCAGAAGGCAACTTGAAGCACTGGGAGGCCTTGGCAAGGACAATCAACCAGGGGGTTGAAAAGTTCTTTTCTGCTTCGCTTTCTTGCGCTTTGGCTGCCCCTGTTTTGTGGTGTGCGAGTCGTCGGTACGTTCGGACGGCATGTCCACTACCAGTGGTCAATCCGTCAAGTCGCAAACGGTCAACTAGGTAGCAGACTGCAGTGGCACCCCGGCTCACTGGTAGGTAACGTGCTAGAAGGCGGTAAGTCACCGTTTCCCAGTCCCCTGGACGTAGGCATTGCTCCGTCCAATCCATCATGATCCTCCAATACGGAAACGTACCCGACACCAAGACCCACCTAGCCACGTGTAAAACTCGTCCATTGTCCAATCTGTCTGTCCTTGGGGGTCCTTGGGGCCCCAAGGGTTCTATCTCCGCCGCGTGATCTCCCTCACGGACCCCCGTTCGATGGTTGATGGAAGGTTGAAGAGACTGGACGTCAATGCGAACCAGCCAATGGTTTTAGACCGTTATTTGTCTCATTTCCGGTCCAGTTGTGCAACGAAAGGTGATTTGACAGGTCGACAAGCTCACAGGACAGTACGGAAAAGGCGATTGGGACGATAGGCTGCAAAATGAACGGCACCAAAGCGCACTGGAACTGGCACAGACACCCCACGCCCTGTGACTGGTGCGTGCCTCTTCGTTGGCTAGCGCACTGTGTAGGCATTGGCCGCGGCGACGAGTTGCGCCCTCTGGGAACGGTGGATCGGGAGACATCACGCCGGCAAATGGGGGTCGTTAATAAGAAGTTATGAGGTATCTGGGGGTTCGAGGGTTGTCAGAGATAGGTTGGATCTCGTACAGTGTATTGCGTGGCGGAAGAATGGAAGAAGCAAAGTGGTGATGTTTGCCCTTTGGGACCATGTCTGGGGAATGGAAAACGCAAAAACGACGACACAGGAAGAACAGTGCAATGAATCAGTCACGGAAGCTGTGTTGGCTCTCAATGTCCAACGGTCGGCACCCGGCACATACCTCTGCAACAGAGAGCCCTACMKGTAGGGCTCGTCAGTCCGCATTAACTGCTGTCGCTGTCTCGCTGACTGGTAAAGTTATGTTAATACCCGAAGAGCTCGGAAGATGGGGATTACTGAAGAGGCGTGGGGGCAATTGGTAATAATGGCAAAAGCTGGGTCGGGTCTCCTTGTCCTTCAATTGCTTCGATCCAATGCGCGGAAATTGAGACAAGAAGATTGGACGGACTGACAGCTCGTTCCTTAGGTTCGGGAGGATCCGAGGAGGGACATGAGCGTCGGCCAGGAGTGCCAGGCCAGGGCAGGGACCTGAGGATGGACGTCCGTGCTGATAAGGTAAGTATTGATAAGGAAAAGACCCCTGTCGCTCCGTTTGTTTGACAAGCGATTGACGCAGGGATCGGGGGAAATTGTTAGTGTAGGGCTCAGTTTTGCATGTCTTTCTTAACAATTCTCACGGTTCATTCTCAATGCGAATGCAGCGAGACTTGTTGCTACAACACCAAGACAACATTTTCTTCGCATCGTGCGTTTGTTCATCTCCCTCCTCCGCGCGAGACGTGATATTCCACATCGGGAACGAACAAAAGGGGCAACGGGAGCGCTGATGGCCGCTGCCTGATGCCGAGCCAAGAGGCCGAGATGCCAAGACGCTCCATCCGTGAGATTTTGGTGTCGATTATCCCACTTACAGCCTTGGCGCTTTTTCCCACCTTTTCTCGCCGAGTCCAGGTACCTCCAATTTTGTCGAACCGCAAGTATCTCGAGCAATATCAACGCTGCAGGAACGGAAACGCATCCACGAAACGCAGCTGGCCCAGAAGCCGGCTTTTTATACTGCTTTGCTTTATATTGGGCTGCGGTGGGTGGAAATACGAGGGTTTGAAACTTGAAAGTTGGAGATTGACAACTGAAGTCTTGCCTTGTTAGGATAACCCAAAACTTGGCTTGCCTTGTTGACTTGCATAAATCTTTGCACGTACATTTTTACCCGTGCTCGCCGGGTTACCGTACTAAAAGGTATATTTAATGTGGTAGAAGGGTATGTCTGACGGGCAAAAAAGGCAATATGCAAATTAACAAGGCAAGTCAACCCCCTGATTTGCCTTGACTTGCCTATATTTTACCTTGATTTGGCTTGCCTTGACTTGACTTGCCTTGACATGGCTTGCCTTGTGTGCCACGCTGCTTTCAAGAACCCGAGCCGTAAAGCAATCGTTCAATCATGACCGCGTTCCTTGGATCTCCTCGGGCCATGGATGGATCCTTGCAAGACCGGATTGCCGGAATTCCCCACCGTTCTTATGCTTTAAAGGGCTAGACCGATTCCCTTGTCTCCATTGCCATTGAAAATCCAGAGCGTCCCCTTTTCTCGTTCAGCATCTTCAACTCTCGGAACCTTTTCTCGTTCGGCATCTTCAACTCTCGGAACCTGAGGTACTGCGCTGTCGGTTTGCTAGGCCAGGGCCCTTTTGGCGGTACAGAGTCTGAGACTGAGACTGTGACGGGATTCAGAAGTTTGACAAGTGGACTGAAAGGCAAATTGGATGTTTGAAAGGGCCAGAGACACAGAGTGAGGCAACGGGCCAATGCAAACACCCGCATCGTGAAGCATCCTCCTCTCTGACTTTCCGTCGGACGAGACAGTCTCATCATCCAGTCAACATCGCAATCTGAAGGAACCGGGCCAGTGGATTGGGATCTGTTCAGTCTTTGCCTCCCGCTCTTCCACTTCAAATTTTAACGACTGGAACAGAAAACGCGGGTAGCACGGCGCGGCCAAGCTGAAAGCAGCATAGTCGCAACCCAAGACAACTTTGATTTTGGTTCCCATCCAGGGTTTCCCACCCCTCCTCTCGGCGGCCACTTCACGATACTTTCTCCCTGCGCCAGTCACTCAGCTTTTTCCTCCCTTCCCATTCCCCTTTCTCTTCTCACAACGCGACCGAGTGCACGCAACTGCTGGTTCGACTCTTGTCCCGCTGGACTTCTTTTCTCCTTGCGACAGCCGCTCATTCGCTCTCCATGCCAGTCCTTCCACAGTAATCGGTTCCCACATTTCCTTCGGCGCAGGCGATTGTCCAGTCGAGTGGCGCCACCCCCACGATCTTCAGCTCGCTTTGACGTCCTCGATAACGGATTTGCGCCTCGTTCCTCGTGCGGCGCATTCGATTTTCTGACAGCTCGGGTCACGAAAGACCTTTGGGAACACTTCTCGCCGGTCGTGCCGTTGTCGCAAGCATCTTTGGTCGGGATTGCGGTTCCTGATTAGGCCTTCACCTTCTCTTCTTTTTGGACTCGGCTGTAAAGGACCACCCACCGCCTCAGCGGACCATCGCTCGCATGTCGGTCCTACCTACCTTCTCTCAGCCGGCCCGGCGCCTCCTCATCCTTCTCCCTGTCGTTTTCGTTACTCTCGCCCTTCTCACCGGCCTCTTCAATGAGTCCGTTCGCTCGACCCTGTGAGTATCCCGTCCTCGGTCATAGCCCCGCCACTTGACCGTCGCTAATCCATTGTTCCTCTGGCAGGCCAAAGGTAGTCATCACCACCAACCCCTTCTCCACGAACGACTCCCCATTCCACGGCGACTGCGCTGCCAAGCAAACCAGTGGCCCGCTCGACAACCTCTCGTCGATCATCCAGGCACTCTACGCGCCCCTCGTCGTCCCCATCACTGCCCCCACATTCACCGCCCGCGATGGCACCGTCAAACGCCTGCCTCCAGCTTCGGAGCTGATCCACCACAAATCCCTCGGCAAGCGTATCTGCATTCTCGACGTCGACACGCGCCCCCACACCGACGCCGGCGGCATCTTTTCCTCCTCTTTCCCGACCTGGGCCGCCCTCCGCCCAGGTTCTGCCGGGTTTCTCTCTCACTACCTCTACGCCTTGATTCATGGCTATACCTACAAGTTTGTGCAGGCACCTACATACAAGGACAGAGCGCCGCACTGGACCAAGGTGATCTTCACGCAGGAGCTGCTGAAGGAATATGACATGGTGGTGATGCTGGATTACGACGCCGTCTTTCCCAGCCCGGAGCTGCCGCTGGAGTGGATGCTTAACTACTGGAAGATCGACGACAAGGTGATGGTGGCCATGGCGGAGGATCCGGATGCCGAGGTCAACCGCGACTTGAGGGGGAACCTAAACGTCAACACGGGATTCATCATTGCGCAAGCGTCGGAAAACACGCAGAGGATGTTCAAGGATTGGGCCGAATGTCCCAACGAGACGAGATACAAGGGCTGTTCGAAGTGGAAGGACGTCATTTTCCACGAGCAGGCGGGCTTCAGCTCCTACGTGAGGTACGACTTCTTGGACGGGTTAACCATCGAGGAGGAACCGGGGAAGAGCATGTTGAGGGTGCTGCCATGTAATGAGGCGAACGGGATCCCCGAGACGAAGCATCTGGGTTGCACGGGACAGCTGGTCAGGCATCATTGGGGCGATAAGAGCCTGACGAAGAGGGAGTTTAATGAGAACGTCATGAATGCGATGCTGCCGCTCTTGCTGCAATCGGCCTTTAAGGCAGGTGATGCGGCGAGTGCGGTGGTAGATTATAGGAACAAGACGTTGGTGGGAGATCAGATTCTCGATAAGCCTCTTTGAGGCGCCCAAAGGGAAGGGAAAAAAGGGGGAAAGAAAACCGTACCTTGGGTGTGGAGAACGGCGTTTGGGAGTAGACTGGATCTGGTGGATTAACGAGCCATGAGCCTTGGACGGCTTGGTCCCTGGAAAGACGGATTTTTTATCCAGCATGATCTTGAACGAATGGTTCTGCTATATTGGCATAATATACAAGTAATGTCTGATAACGAAGATACGAAGACGTGGAAGTAGCAGATAATATCGCAAGTGGAGGTCTAGGAAGGACACTGTTTAGGATCATATTTCTAGACCATATTATTGTGATGGAGCCCCCTCGCCCCAGACGTACAGGTTGCATTACCTGTAAAGATGCCAGGCGATGCATGATGCATACTGGTGAGATATGCATCAACGCGTCGGTGGCACCTGTTACTCGGCTTTCCGATGCTCATCCCCAGTGCTTGTTAGTGACGCTAAATGGAGTGTAGCAGTCATGTCATGATTTGATACTTTCCCTGGATTGCTAGCTTGTTTATTTTATGGTATCATGACACTATCGTATCCAAAGACCCGCCTCGCTGTTTCTCATCATATCTGTCTGGGTATGTTCATAGTCACTGACATCCCGTTACAATCCATCCATATCTTTTTGGTCGCTGGCAGATATCCTTCTCCCTCTTTCTCTCCACCGCCGGCGCTATCACCATTGATTCGTCTCGAACTCTCCCTTTCTCCAGCTTGACTCAACCCCGGTGTTCTTCCGTTGTTGTCCCTTCTCGCATCGCTTCGGGACTTGGTCAACGATCGCTCTTCGCTGGTCTCGCAGCAACAGGCCCAATATCACTCAGACCGTGCTTCCGTCGTCCGTCCCGGTCTGAGTCCACCCGAGGATCCAAGAAGTTAGCAATGCGCGAACCATGAGGGCCATAAGTTCCCTTGGGAGCATTGAAACCCACCCCGGATGCGATCTTTTGCGACTCCTGCGTTGATGTCGCCGCCTTTGCGTCGGGGACATGACCCTTTGGAGGAGAGACTTGTGACTGCTTGTTCTCGGTCGCGTGGTTGACCACGGTGGAGGCTTGGTTATCGGGATAGGGACCGCGCGTGTGAGGGTCGTAGTCTGGTACAGTGGCCTGTTCGCGCTCTTTGGGGTTGAGAGCTTCCTTGATGTTTTCAATGATGTCGGACATGGTGGGCGCGTGAATGCGGTTGACTGCCGTTGGATGCGCTTGGTAGATGTGTGGTCGCTTGAGATGCTTGGTTTGTTATTCGTTCTTGAAAAGAAGGTCTGGAATTGAACTGATTGTATTGGTTCAAGAGGAAACAAGAAGAGATGGTCTGCAGAATTGTTGCAAGCTGAAAGGTTACGATGGCTGGGCAGCACAAACAGACAAGACGAGAGGACGCAGATGGTACCTGAAGCCATGACGTCATGACCGTTGTGTCAGGCACGCGACGATAAGATAAGATCAACGGGCAGCGACCGGGCTGCGGGGTAATCTCCTGGAAAATCCCCTGCAGGGAGATGGTCAACTTTACAACTGAAACATTTCGCGACGAAACAACTTCGAAATGACCAGTCCCATCTGTCAAGCGCCTAGCGTCCGGCACAATGGACCTTGATTTCATCCCCCCTCAGGTTTAGATCCCATGGCGACATGGGCGTGTCTCAACCTCGTCGCATCCGGTTCGCGCAATGATGGCAACCGAACACAAGCAGTTGCTGTCGCATCCGATCCTCGCTCGACTCTTGCAACATCTCGGTCCATCACACACGACGACGAGCCGACGACAGCCCAATACAATTATTCTACAATGGCATTGGCCAGTCTCGAGTAAAGTACGTCCCTTCTACGGCGCTTCAGATCTCCCTCATACCTTTCTCCCCGATATTGACAAGTGGCCTCGACAGGATCGCATTTTGTGGGGTGAACTCCCGCCTGTGCTCCCGACATCCCGAATCGGTGCGGTTTCCTCCATTTGGACGTCGTTGTCCACCTCCGGCTATACCGCACCATGTTACCCTGTCTCGCCTGCGTTTGGCCATCGACTTTACCCCGTGCTCCCTAGCCGTCATCAACGAAGAAGCGTTCCAATCGCCAGCCGCAATTCTCTCCGATCCCAGCCTGGCATTGTATACAACTCGGGGATGATCTACAGCATCAAGATCGTGTATTCCGGCTAAAATCAGCCTGTCAAACCGCCATGGACGACCCTTCCCGCCGGGTTCGGGGCCCATAACGAACAAGTACAAAAGGGCATCGTCAAAGTCGTCACCGTCATACCCAAGCCAGCACTCCTCAGCTCTCTCTCTCGTCGCTATCAACATGGTTCATCTGTTGTCCAACTTGCTGGTCGGCCTCACCCTGGCCCCGTCCGCCTTGGGCGCCACATTGCTGGTTTCCCATTTCAGCGGACCGGTCTACACCCTCTCCTTGACCACTAGTGGCACCACCGGCAAACTTTCCATTGCCTCGCAGGCTAGTGGCTGTGGCACAACTCCTGCTTGGCTGGAATATTACAACGACACCAAGACTGCCTACTGCTTCGACGAGTCTTGGACTGGAAGTGGTGTCATTACGCAGTACAATGTTGGAAGCGATGGACGCCTTACTCAATCTGGCCAGACCCGGACCAGTGGGAACACGGTCCACGGCAAGATGTACGGAGGATCTGATGGAAAGGGCTTCATTGCCACGGCGCAGTAGTAAGTACCTCGTAATCCTAGACAGGACTTGCCGTCTGACCACTGCAGCTCCCCATCAACCATCACCACGTACAAACTTCCCCTCGGGCAAGGCCAAGTTCAGCTTGAGAAGTTCACCATGTCGCAACGTGGGCCGAACTCACGTCAGGATGTTCCCCATCCTCATGAGACTCAGCTTGACCCCACAGGAAAGTTCATGCTCGTTCCCGACCTCGGTGCCGACCTTATCCGCATTTTCAAGATCGACGCCAGCACCGGCCGCTTGACCTCATGCCCAGCTGGTCAGGCCTCGCCTGGCGACGGCCCGCGTCACGCCAAGTGGTGGAAATCCGCTGACGGGGCCCTCCGCCTGTACACCCTCAACGAGCTCGGCAATTCGGTTTCCTCCTGGAACGTGGTGTACCCCACTGACTCCAACGGTTGCCTCGCCCTCAGCAGAGCGCAGACACTTTCCACCTATGCTCCTGGCAAGAAGGGTGGCCCGACCACCAAGGCGGCCGAGATTCGCGTAGCTGGCAACTTCCTATACGCTTCCAACCGCGCGGATCAGACCTTTGGTTCCAACCAGGACTCAATCGCCATCTACACCATTGATCCTCAGACCGGTGCTATCGCGTGGAAGGAAGCCGCCAACTCGTACTCGTACTATCCTCGTACCTTTGAAATCAACAAGGACGGCACCTTGGTTGCATTTGGTGGGCAGACGTCCTCCAATGTGGCTATCGTGTCGAGGGACCCTGCGACTGGCAAGCTTGGGAACTTGGTTGCTAACTTGCAGGTTGGTAACAAGGGCAGGGCTGGCGAGGAGGATGGCCTCAGTGCTGTTGTCTGGGTTGAGTAATTGGAAGGGCTGGAAAATAACATTCTATTGTCAGCTTTGTGTATTTCACCACCATCTGTCGGATATGCTTGGGAACCAAAAGTGACTCGTGGGACAGATTAACCCCGAGTCATAACTGATTGTTATTAAGATCATCCGTCCATCCTCACATGTGCCGTAAAGTGTTCAATTAGGCCTTGAAATGCGATATACGGACGGACAGGTGCGGTCTTCCGTTTCAGCCGCGACTGTTGATGCATTAGGTTTATATTGAGGAACCCTAGGCACACCCACCTCTTCTTTCCTACACGCACCCAGGAAATTCCAGGAATCCACAAAACAGTGGGCCCTACAGCTGTATGATACCTAACATTGTAAATCACGTTTTTACCCACTAAATTTCGCTTTTTCAATGTATTGAAACATTACTCCAAGTTGTCAAATTTTTCGCTCTGTTTCACACAGCCATTTGCACTCCTTTTACACAGCCATTTGCAGAGTAGAGCGGTCAATTTACAACATTTTGCACTAAATACCATGGATTTATTATTAAATTTGAGTTATAGGGAGGCACGGAGAGGATGTAACTCACATGGGGGGGTGTGACGAACGGCAGTCTGATCTGCCTAAGTGAGATAGCTGAAGTGTCACGGCGGTGGCAGACCACTACACTAATCAGCCCATGTCCTCGCAAAAGGGTACAAGTAACCGAAGCTGGCAATTCGGTCGCTTAAGTGGTCTTATATAGTTGCGACGGATGACCAGGCCGTCACATGAAGGAAGTAAACTATCAGGTGCAGTTCGGTGAAGCCAAAAGGTTCACAACAAGTATCGTTATACGTGTCTCTGATGACGATGGTTTATTGACTACTGTCGAACTATCTGACAATCTGAGTTCTCCAGTCGTCCTCTTATACGTTGAGTGCCTGTCTTCATTTTGCCTGCTCACCGTGAGCGCCTGCTGCTAGTGAGCACTCCTGCGCGCCCTTCCGGTCCAATCCCCGTTTGAGGTTACACTATCCTGCCTTGGTATGGCTGCTGTATCCTGGTGGCTTAGTTAACCCGTGCACTTCGCTTAAGTTCATAACAGAGGGGGGGAGGGGGGGGGGGGGGGGGGGGGGGGGGGGGGGGGGGGGGGGGGGGGGGGGGGGGGGGGGGGGGGGATTCAATGACTGGATGGTGAGTAACATTCAAAACGGCTATAATTAGCACTAAAACACGATAATTTACATAATAGCTAACCTTTAGGAAAGGTAGCTGTGTGTAGGAAAAGAGTAGGTATGCCTAGGGTTCCTCTTTATATTAAGCCAAGTCCTTAGCTCTACCATCCCCACTGCTGACTACAGCTACATATTTTCACGTCTCGTCTGGTTCTTTATCTAAGTCCTCTTATTGTTTCCATTATTTTAATGCAATTACATCTAGTCTGCTACCTCTACCGCTTTATTTATTACCAGCGTCCGACCTATTCTTTCGTTTTCTATTATACGCCCTTTTACTATCGTCTCCTCCTTCCTCGCCCTATTAAATATTAACTACATATATTAACATCCTTACATTGCATTACTAATATTCCTATATTACATATGGTCCCAAATACGTTTCCTCAATTTATATATTTAACTCTATATAAGGATAGACTTCCTAGTCTATTTCTTTCTTCCTTTTCTTCTCCTTAACTAATTTAAACATTCTCAACCTCATTTATTTACCCTTATATTATTAACCATATAGTAAATTCTAATAAATTATAAGCTCAGATATACAATATACAATTAGTTAAGTTTTTGCCTACTTCCAATTCTACTACTTGTTTATTATCTAGCAATAAATTTAATTGTATACTAAAACTAGGGCTTTACCATTACTAAAAACGCCGGTATTACAGCTGAAGCTGAAATTCTAACCCGTATCTGAATCGATATAAAATTTAACACCTTGTTTACCTACTTTATATAACCCTATAGTAATATATATACAATATATTGCCATTTCCGCTTCTGATAACCAATTTGATTACTATATTTGTAAATACCCTTACTACTATTTACGGCTATATATCCATACTCCTATAATTACTTGCTATTTAAACCGAATTAGATTCTTATATTTAATATATAATATTATATTTATTTTATTTAATAACGGCTTTTCTAAAAAAGTAGACGATACCCTATACTCGCCTCTATCGCTTACTAACGTATTATTCTTCGAATTTCTAATGCCTTTACCTCCTCTAACTCCTTTAAATCCTTTAGATATTTGGGGTTTCACTGTTATATTATTACTTGTTTGCTGCGATGCCCTGACTGGCCTATAATGATAGTACCAGTACAGGGTTGCTACAGTGAACTATGCACTTGTAGCAGAGCGGAGCGGAAGCGGTAGGAAGTACGACAGCAGTGCTGAAGGAAGCAGCGTAGTTGCAAATACA
>RANY01001067.1:0-10671 GCA_009805235.1 Neurospora pannonica FGSC 7221
GGCCAGGCGCGCGGCTGTGATGGGCCATAGTTGCGCGACTAGCCCGTCGTTGGGCGGCTGTTTGCGCGTGGCGGCTTCGAGAGTGGTGGAGATGACTTCTTGCCAGTGCTTGGCGTCGTGTTTCTTGGTCTTGGTGCTCTTGCTGCTGGCGCCGCCCAACGCCCCGCCGGAGCCGTCGGGGTTGCGGGAGAAGACGGATGAGGGACGGGGGGAGGGCGTGCTGGACGAGGCGCGGGCGCCCGGGATAGGCGAGGAGGAGGCGGAAGAGGTGGAAGAAGCAGAAGAGGCAACGGCCGAGGCGGCGGAGATTCCCACCGCCGCGCTGGTGGACTTGTCGCCCTTGAAGGTCTTGTTGGGGTCGTACCGCGAGAGCGAGACCAGAGCGGAGGCTGAGGTCGGGTCGACGCGCAGGCAGTAGAAGGGCTGATTGGAGGACGAGGAAAGCGTGTAGACGGGTGCGTAGGCGTCCGAGGCCATTTTTAGGCAGTATTTTCGCCCTTCGAGCTGCGTGGCTCGCCATCCGTTGGCGGCTTTCCAGAGCCCGCGGAGCTCCTCGGTGGTGTTGACCGTTGGTATCACCGGCGGCTCGTGGCTGCGCGTTACCGGCCATCGTTGGTTGGCTGATCCAGAGGTCACGGACGGATTGGCTACCGGCCGGCTTCTGGGATTAGTAGGACCATTTCCCGCAGCATTGGTGCCAGCTTCGCTTTGCTGATCGGTGTCTCGGTTTGAGTACATGGGTCTGCTGATGGCGGACTGGGGAATATGTGTAGGGCTGGCCTGGGTTGGGTAATAGTCCTGGCGATCTAGGGGCAGTTCGGGGTTATATCGTGGGAATATCGACCGGATGGCAGCTGGCTGTGGTGGTTGTGGTGGTTCGGGGATGGCGGTAGGAGCTGCTGCTACCGCTGCTGCGTTCGAAGGTCCAAGAGCGTATGTGATCGGTGGTTTGGCGATTGAGCTTCGAGTCCCCCTACTTTGCTGCCCGACAAGCGTCTCTGCCTCAGACAGTGTCGTTTCGCATCGTGGAGGCGCGTCTGCTTCGGAGATGGGCGCAGCAACACTAGTTTCGACTATTGGATCCGATGGCATGCTCTCAACTGGTGGTTGTCGCTGCGGTTGCTCCTGGGGTTGCTCTCGATGTTCCCGCTGCTGTCGAGCCGAGTCTAGCGCTGACTGCCAAGGGTTGTTGGAGTGGTTGTTGGAGTTCGAAGCCGACCTTTGCTTCCCTTCCCGTGATATTCCCCGTCCAATTGGCGATTGCCTTCCTGCCTCCCGGGACGATGATGGTTCTGTTGACGTCGAAGGTCGACCTTGAGGTGTTGCAGCTCTCGACGGTCTTGAAGGTGGTCTTGGGGTGACGTTGGTATTGGGGAAGAGGGAGAACCCTCCTCCCGCCTGAGTTGTTGTTGCTGTCGACATATCTGATAATATGGTCCTAATGATCCAACGAGGTGTTTCCCGGCGTAATGGTCGTTATTCGTAGGAGTCGTCGGGCTTCTTTCCTCCGTCTTCGTTGAACTCGATGACCGACCAACGAAAGGTTAATAGGGGTATCACAAGAAAATGGCTGTCGACCTGCTACCGAGACATGATCACATATCAACAAAAATGAAGAACTCAAACCCACGGATCTGTCGACAGACAAAACCACGATGACATCAACGGCTCCCGGGAGCAGAGAGCAGGGACAGGACCGTCGAGGCGGGAATAAGGTCGATAGAAGAACCAATCCGTCGGAACAAGACAAGAAGATCTTGTCACCGGGCACAGAGAAGACTGGGCCCCCTCGATACATATTTGTTTGACCATGTGGTCTTGCCCTGCCGTGGGTGTCCGCATTCATACGCATCACACAGTGCCCTTCCCGCTTCTCGCTCCCAAGCTACACACATTCTCTTACACCCGGGCGAACCAGGGCTCACAGGCTGGCATAAAGACCGATGCTACCCAAGAAAAAGTCACTGATCAGAGTGGAGGAAGAGCAACAGCGCCGTGGAGGTGCAGGGTCTCATTGCTGTGTGGTCCGCCCTGGCTGGCCCCATCCTTTCCGAGTGCGTGAGATCCTTCCAATCGCCATGTTTTCTAAGCGCTTGGTTCCCGGCTTCGATGTGGGTAAGGAACCCAAAGAGACGGGGGCACCGTGGACTGAGAAGAGACTGGTGGTGGGAGTGGTTGTTGAACTTCCACTTCGTTGGGTGGGCAGATGCAGAAGGAGAGCTGTGAGTGGTCGGAAGCAGCTGTACGGCGGGAAAGTAGGTAAAAAAGATCATTGAGATGCAGAAGGAATAGCCGCCCAAAATAGCTGCTAGGGTCGGTTCTGACCCGTTCTGGTGAGTGCCTGGGCTCGCTGGGGTGGTGAGACCCTCTTGGACCCCTGGCTCCGATGAGACGGACTTGGGGGTGAGTAGCCAATCAGCGGCCGGATCACGCTGCATCTAGACGCCCTTTGTCAAAGTCGCATCGAGCAGCGCTGGAGCGAGTAGCGACACCACACATCATGGAGCCGTTCATCCTAGCACTTTCTCACATCTCACAAGACGAAATGTACCGTCCTTTGGCTGGCGCATGTCGTTTCCATTTCGGCAGCCTTCTTCGGTGCTGTCAAGAAAGTTTGGTCCTTTCTTCGCTCCCCCTCTTGCGTGCACGCAGTTGCACCCCCTCCCGTCATCATGAATGAGTCTTTGGCTGAATGTCTTGGCATTTACTACATCTGGCAATCATTGATTGCTGTGATAGTGTCATGCTTTGAAGATGCGGCAAGCTACTGAGGGTGTCTTCATCTACAGTTTAGATGATCAAGATGATGAAGACCAGGTCCGGGCCCTGACGACGGATGCAAGTGTGTCTACATATCATACCACTTGGTCCCGTCCCGAGAGGGTATGTAATCCGAACAGATCGCGATGTCACTCGGGTGCCGTTCAAGAAAGTCAAATTTCAATATCTCTGCCTCAAAAGCTCCTCAGCGCGGTTCAGCTATCGCGGACACTATGTGGCGGCTGTCTGATTGCGATACAGGGCTTATCTTCTGCCGATAGGGTCGTCGAAGCGCAATCTTGCCCTCGTGCTACCTATAACTGATGTACTAAAGGGTGGTGGTCATCAGGAACGGCCGCCGCGTCGACGAGGTCGCCTCAGGTGGCCGCCTTTGCCGCCAGGAACGGAATCACCCCGTTGTCGCTGTCGAATGGGTACGGTTATAAAGACCTCTTCATTTCCGAACGGCGTTGTACGAATCAAGGAATACTTGTTTCGTGGGATAATGAGCGTTTACATAACGGCTGTGAGCTTGATAAGCTGATGTTCCGCACAGAGAATCCCACCATTATGCTCCTGGGTTGAATTCGAAGCTGGGACGGATCCTTATACTAGTTCGGCTACGTTTCCTCGGTTCTGATATACCTAGCCCGAAGACTATTCTCAGGTATCTGTATACCACGAGCTCCGTGCGCGGCTTGATCAATTCCCGGCCTGGATATAGTCATCCTTCACCAGTACGGAGATGCACAATGATAGACGAGATGTACCCTTTACCAGGAACGTTCATCGCTTACAACCGGTTGTCGATGATGTTTCTTCTCTCTTCCCGCAAAAGTCAGTGCGGCAAGCTCACGAGTTTCTATTATGGTACCGGCACGGAAGACTCCCGGATACCGTTACATTTAGTCTCGCGATGCCGTGCGTGGGCATCATGCACAACGACTTCTTCATGGGTTGCGGTTACTGTCGTTACAGACCTATTTGTTTGCATCGATGGCAAAAGCCATTTCACCGGGGAAGAAGAAGAAGAAGAACATGCTTCTATACATATCTTGACCATCCATTCTTTATCTCCCGCGTTCTCGTTTCTGGATTCTCGAATGCAGATCCACCCAGCATGGGCATGGTGTAAACACGGTCTTAGGACAAGTCTTGACACTTACTTGGATGCAAGATCTCCGGTGCGACATTCCAAAAATATTTTACTCTCGGTTGGGCCTCGAAGTGGTGTTGTTGGCTGTTTGCTTGGACTGCTTGGTGGCTGCTGATGGGCGTTGCTGACAGAGATTCTGGTTCTACAGTCCAATACTGGTTTGTTTATTAGCTCGAGACCTCAGGTCAACTTCCCTAGGGGCCTGATCTTTTTTGGGATGAGAAGTTCTTCATTCCAAGGGCGAGTGACTTTTGGGTGGGCCAGGTCAGTGTGGGTCGGTGGGGATGTACTGGAAAGTTGAGAGTTGAAAAGACAGCACCCCCATCTTTTCAATTTTCTCATTCCAGCACTCAACTTCCCTAAATCTAGGCCTTTTAATTGGTTGATCGTTAGCGCCTTGGCGAGGTACAAAGACTTTTCATTCCGACGATATTTCAGCCACAACACACTCCACTCGCCAAGGACTGGACTGTCTTGGCTGCTTTTGATAAGCTCAAAAGGGTAAAGCGTTCCAAATTGTGGAGTAGATGTACCACACCTAGAATGATAAAAGCTGGAATAAGGACTTCTCATCCCAAAAAAGATCAGGCCCTAGGCGTTTTTATTTTAAATTCATGCGCTTTGTTCTGTCATGGAGCTAGAGCCCAGGAGTTAAGCTTGGCTGTTGCCAAGTCATATTTTTATCGATAGGGTACCTGCCTTATCGATAAGGATGCGAGCCCTCTGGTTGGCTAGACTCGTATGACTGCCTGGCCCGTACGTTCTAAGTGACTTGTATAAAACCTTCTTTCGATTATGCCCTTCTAGTGCAGTCTTCCCTTTCTTTCTTTATTAAATATAGTATTTCAACCATTATACGACTGCTCACTATATAATATTCTTATAGACCCATTACATGTTCTATAACTAATGCCTAGTTTATTTTGAATATGCTAATTCTAATACTAAATATGTTATATTAAATCTTATTAATGCATTTTCGATCCATACGTAATCATTTCAATACGTTCTTATAAAGTTTAGGACAGCTCGGGATAGATCTCGTCTAAATACTAGGAGTACTAAGCTAACAAACAAACTAGTATTAGATTGTATGTGGTGAATGTGAGGAGAAGCTTAGTGAAGGGCGACGTTAAAGTTTATATTGCTTTTAGAGAGAAGAAGAAATAAAAACAAAAAGACATTTCTACTAGGAAAGATGTTATAATGGTTAGCCCTTGTTTTGCTACTATAGTTATTAACGAACGAAAGAGTGTCAAAGAGAAGATGCGCAGTCCTAAAGTTCTGTATCTCCAGTCTTACCTTTCCATAATGTGGGAACTAAGCGATTCTTCTCTGGTCTTTTATTTCATACCTAGCTGAAGATATGCCAGTCAATTCCGGCCTCCTCCGGGGTCAACTTCCGGAGAGCCGGCACAACTCGGGTGGAGCTCTGGTCCAAAGTGGGGAATTACGGGCAGTCTCTGAGCCGGAGCCGGGCGACCCACCCATCCCCGCTCTCCCCGCTCTCCCCCGCGCTCTCAGACGGGACTCACTCCGTCAGGCTACCTACGCACTCACCACCACCAGCACACCATCCTTCAGACCCATCACACTAAAGCCGGGCGCTGGCCGCGCCGCATCTCTTCCGTTTCAGGAATGCTTCCCGAGTCCGCTTAACGACCGTTCCATGGTTTCTAACTCCTCTTGGCAATCGTGTGCCTGATTCTGATTGTGCCCTGCATGTATGTGTGTGGGTTATCGTGCCTTGTGCGACCCCGTTGAATCAGCATCGGCGAGGATTGCGAAGACGGAGCCTTGTGTTGATATCAACGTATCTGAATAGTATTTAAGAACCGCATGAAGACCTTGGATTTGAAAGAAAGGCAATACTTCTCCAACTTAGTCTTGGTAGATTCAAGCATCGTGAGTCAGTCAGTCAACTGATGCATTTGAGGTTTCCAACCACCACGACACTCTTCCTCAGACCTTCTTCCCCTCGAACCTCGCCGCCTCCCCTCACACTGAGTTTCGTTCACAGACAATCAGCAGTGTACTACACCACGACGAATTCACAGAATTCAGCATCAACATGTCCAAATCCAAGGGACACGTCGTCGTTATCGGGTTAGTATTAGACCAAACATTCGCAACTAACAATTTCAATGTCTCAAATTACCTAACATGACCAACAGCGCCGGCGTAATCGGCCTCTCCTCCGCCCTCGCCCTCCTCGAAGCCAACTACACCACCACCATCCTCGCCAAAGACCTCCCCGCCCCCTTCGAGTCCATCGACCCCCGCTCCCAAATCAACTTCACCTCCCCCTGGGGCGGCGCCCACAACCGCTGGGTGCCCCCCTTCCCTTCCCCCTCCCCCTCCCCTTCTTCCACCCCTTTAACCCCAACCCAACAAGCCGAACACGCCCTCCGCGCCCGCGAACACGCCTTTTCGTTATCCACCTTCCACCGCATGAAACACTTCTCTTCTTTGGGAAAGGAACAAGCAGGCATCACCTTCCTCCGCGGAATCGAATACCTCGAGTCCCCCGGTCCCGAATACACCTCCCTCACCCCGGAGCGGGCGTCACAAGAGCTCGGGCTACCGGGAACCTTCCGCGTTCTTTCGTCTGACGAGTTTCCTGATGATAAAGTCAAATGGGGATGTGAGTACGACACCTGGTGCGTGAACCCGATGCAATACTGCTTGTTCCTCTTGGGGCAGATCATCGCTCGGGGTGGGAAGGTGTTTAAGCGCGAAGTGCGTTCTGCACGAGAAGTATTCCAGTTATTTTCAGACGAAGTAAAAGAATTTGGGGAGACTATCCCCCAAGCGGACGCGGTGGTGAACGCCACTGGCATCGGTTTAGGCGATGATGAGCTGGTCTTTCCCACGCGAGGCCAGACGTGTTTGGTGCAAGAGCCGTGCGACGCGACGGTGACGAGACAGAATGCGGATGGGAGCTGGACGTTTTGTGTCCCGAGGGGTACCCTAGCGGGCACGATCATTGGGGGTACCAAGGAGCCGGATAATTGGGATCCGAAGCCGGATCCGGAGGTGAGGGAGCGGTTGTTGAGGGCGTTTGAGGGGGCGTATCCGAAGATATTGGCGGAGGGGAAGACGAGGTTGACGCCGGTGAGGGATATCGTGGGGAGGAGGCCGACGAGGAAGGGGGGGTTGAGGCTGGAAGGGGAGGTGGTGGATGGGGCTGGGTTCGTGATGCATGCGTATGGGTTGGGAGGGAGAGGGTATGAGTTGTCTTGGGGTGTGGCGGAGGGTGTGGTTGAGGGTATTAAGGGGTATCTTGAGAAGGAGAGGGGCTCAAGGTTGTAGACGTGTGATTTGATGTATAAGCTAGCAGATGCCATGGAACTGATTTTCACTTTGCCGACTTCTTGCTAAAAGGGCATTTTTGTGTCATTATCATTTTGTCTATCGTTTGTTGACGTTCTAAGCTCTGTTTGGGCGCCTGGCCCTTTGTTCCATCATCCTCGGACCATTAGTTAGTAAAGCTACCGTCGAAAGGGCTCCTGTCCCTGTGCTGACATCGATGGAGTTTAACCAGATGGTACCTCCGCTCAGTCATGATAGGGTTCCTCATCCTCGTCCTCGTCCTCATCGCTGCCAATATCGTCATCATCGATACCCTGCTTGAAGATCACCTTCTCAGCCAACTGCATGGTTTTCCTAACCGGCAATCCAATAACATTGTCCACGCTACCCTCAATTTTGTCAACCAGCACCATCCCTCCCACGCCCTGGATTGCATAACCGCCAGCCTTATCCGCACCCTCGCGCGTCTTGACGTAGGCCTCGATTACGTCATCGGGCAGTCCGTCCCTGGCCTGCGCAAAGTAGACCTCGGTGTCTTCCACATGAGTCTCCAGCTCATATCCCGGATGAGCTGCGTTGTCCTTGGGGGCGAGCACACAGACGGCCGTCAGCACACGGTGTACGCGCGTGTCACGAAGGTGTTTCAGCATGCGGATATGGTCCTGCTCGTCCCGCGGCTTCTCGAGGATCCGGCCGGAGCGTGTAGCGATGATGGTGTCGGCGGAGATGACGAGGGCTGGATCGGCGGGCCTCTCTACGTTCTTGTTCTTTTCGTCCTCTTCTTGCTGCTTGAGGGCCTGCTCGTATACGTGCAGGAGCTTGCGGCGGGCGGTCTCGGCGACATATTCTTCGGGAGTAATCTTGCCCTTTTCGACGTCTTCGGGCTTGTCTGATGGGAAGATTTCGACGTCGTTCAGGCCAATCTGTTTGATGAATATGTTAGACCCGACTGGACCGTGGCGTGAGGATGATGACTTACCTGGTTGAGGAGCGCTTTCCGCCGGGGCGATGCCGACGCCAGAATCACCCTCTTGGTTCGTAGATGCTCAAGGATGGGAAGCTGAAGGGGCATAGGGCCCCGTCTGATGGGGGCACTCTGGCGAAGCGGTATACCATGCCGGCGGGCTGCGGCGATGTAAGCCGGTGGGTTCTCGGGTTCAGGAGCGGTAGGATCCATGGCTGGTATCTGTCGGGTTATAGGGAAGCGACTGGGACGATGTTTTGCTAAAAGTTGTAGCCCGCGTCTCAGCATGTAATGGGATAGGGGATGGAACGGGTATGGTGGTAGCGGTGGAGAGCTCCCGTCGGTGCCGGTGGGGGGGGGGGCTCAGGGCTGTTCCGTGGCGCTGATTCGAGTGCTGAGGGACTGGAAGTCCGGCGATCTTGTGTCAACCGAAGCTCTGGGAGTGGTCCACGACAGGGGAGATGACGATCGCCCGCTGGAATGGTGGCCCCACTTCACTTTCATCCCATGCAGCGGGCGGCACTGCGTCATCGCCGGCACTTGCTCAACGTGCTGTGATCAGCCTTGTCTCACCACTACAAAGCAAACAAGCAAGTCACAATTTAGAGATTGGACGGATTGCACGACTGGCAACACCAAGAGACAAAGCGGGAAACCTCGTGCGACGGGGAGACAAAGTGAGAGCTTACGCAGAACGGCAGGATATCGTTCATTCGTATGCATCTACCTTGGTCTTCATGAATTGCAGCAGCTCCTCGGGCGCCATGGCGAGGTTCTTCTGCGCCGGCTTGTCGCCTGCCTGAAGACCTCCGGTAGCATCAACCGTGACAGTGCCATTGGCAATGTCCTTGGGGCCAACCACGATGATCATACCATAGCCCTTGGTCTTGGCCTCGCGAATCTTGAGCGACAGACTGCGCGCACTATCATCGAGGTCGACAGCAAGGCCTGACGGGGATACATGAACATCTGCAGAGTCTATACCCAGCAGCACCCTCTGCGTCTTGCGCGCAAACTGCAACACTGGCTCACTGTCGTTTACTGTGAGGACAATGCCCTGTCTAGGGTTCAGCCAGAATGGCCATTTGCCATTATAGTGCTCAATCAGCAAAGCGAACATGCGCTCCGCCGAGCCTAGAACAGCCCGGTGGATCATTACTGGTCTCACGGGTCCGGAGACAGCAAGAAGCTCGGGGTCCGTAGTCGTCTCGCCCTTGGCTTCCAGTTCGGGAGCTGGCGCCTGATACTCGAGCTCAAACCGCTTGGGCAGCTGGAAGTCGAGCTGAATCGTGGCCGTCTGATGTTCCTTTCCGTCCGAGTCCTTGAGGATTACGTCGATCTTGGGCCCGTAGAAAGCCCCATCTCCTTCATTCAAGGTCCATGGCTCTCCCGAATTCTCCAACGCTCGCTTCAGGGATCCTTCCGCATGCTCCCAATCCTCCAGACTGCCGATATGGTTTTCTGGCCTCGTGGAAAGCTTCAAACGGTACGATCCCAGGCGGAAGTCCTTGTATACGCGTCGGATGAACTCGAGGGTCGCGCTGATTTCATCCTCGATCTGATTCGGCCGGCAGAAAATATGACCGTCGTCTTGGTGGAACCTGCGAACACGGGTCAGGCCGCTCAATGCGCCTGAGATCTCGTTACGGTGGAGGGGGCTAAAGTCTGCGTAGCGAATGGGGAGGTCGCGATAGCTTCGTTTTTGCGCCGCGAAAATCAGGCAGTGGCCAGGGCAGTTCATGGGCTTGAGTCCGTATTCGTCGACCTCGCCGGCCTCGGTAACATCGGCACGCGAGGGGGATGTGCTCGTGACGGTGAACATGTCGTCGGCGTAGTTTTCGAGATGGCCGGACTTGGCCCACAGCGCCTTCTTGTAGATGGTCGGGGTGATGACTTCCTGGAAGCCATAATGGACGTATTGCTTGCGGAGGTATTCGACCAGACGGTTGAAGATGCGGGCGCCATTGGGCAGGAAGATGGGCGATCCAGGGCTGTAGATCGAGGTCATGAACAGCTCCTGTTGTGTACCGAGATCGCGATGGTCGGGCGCTGGCTTCGTGGGGATGGGATTCGCGCTGGCGCAAGAGGAGCACAGCCGATGGTGCACCTGGACTTGGGAGATGGCAGGACGAGCGAGCGGTACCCTAACTCGGGTTAAAAGGGCCCGAGAAGTCCATCTTGTAAACCGTTGAGAGAGCATCCTCCCGTCGCCTCTCCACACTGTCCGGTTGTGCGGTTGTCGTTGAGGTGGTGGAAATGGGTGTAATCACGAACGGGAAACTTTTCCAGACGAGATGGAAGTTCGGCGGCGGCTTTGTCGCGCTTCGAGGCCCGAGAGCCAGGTGTCTTGGCGATAGCGATAGGCTCATCCCACATGCCCCTGCCGCTGCAAGGGGTCCCCGCCTGGGTGGGAGCCGAGGGAGCTTCCCAGTGTGGACACCACTGGGCCAGCCCTCCACCGGCCACCCCCGCTCGGGGC
>RANY01001068.1:0-15409 GCA_009805235.1 Neurospora pannonica FGSC 7221
TTCGCCTCRAGAAAGCCTACGGACGAGTTGTCAACTGCTAGGCACTACGATCATCTACGACGAAAAGCACAAAATCTCAGTATTTTGTACACCGTTTTGGGCATGTCAGCCAGTTTTCGGCTTTCCAAAGTCATGAAAGAAGATCAACATCGACATCGAGCAAGCGGAAGTAGCATATCAGCTGTGTTAGCAGGTCGTGGCATCGAAGACACTCCTAAAGCGCGGAAGGCATTCGCGAGGGAAATATCTGAGGCTCGGAAGATCATGAAGATAGTAGAAGGATACGATGGGCTTCTCTGCTTTTTACCCCTTGGGTTTGGTAGTGGGTTCACGTTAAGAGCTTTGACGAGGTTTTCGAACAAAGACCTCRAGACCTTCCGTGCCAGCATTGCTCGGTATGAAAGCCTAATGTTGTTGAGTGAGGTGGGCAATGAGTTTCTACTCTCTGTTTGGGGTGAAGGAGAGTTCAAAGAAAGGTTGTTCCAAAGGAGACAGCTTGGCGAACTGCAAAACCTACCTAACGAAGACCTCATTAAGCTTCTGACACCCATTCAGCCCGAGGATGGTATATAGGGTAGTCTCATAAGGCTGGACATTGCGTTCAAAATAAGTAGTATCAACTGTAGCTGTATTATTATTGTTTTCTGCCAGTTTTTGTTCTTAATCAAGTCCCCCGTGGTACAGATGCTCCAACTTGGACGTTCGCTTTGGAAGCCGATAGTCCGTTTATTAAAATGTCAGGTGCTCCATGAGTGTTGAATATTCCCCTTCTAACTCGTTTCATACATAGGTACAAGAGAAAAGTTGGGACAGGTTCCCGTTCCGGGCTGAGAAATGGCGTTTGCTCGTTCTTTTCTCGCATCTCTTTAATCAATCAATCCTTCGAGAGGTGCGGAAATGTAGCCGATAGTGATTGTAAGGAGCTGTGTTTCTAGATATGGCGGTCAGAACCCTAGCCCTAGTTCTGACGAGCCGGAACTAGCGTTAGGGTTCCTCAACCGCCTGGTCGATGTAGGTAGTCTGCCATCACCGTAACACGTGACACTAATGTCCGCTGAATTCGGTAGGGGTGGTAGGCAACGCCCCAAAGCAGTTTAATTTAATTGTAATTAATTTCTAGTATTAAAGTAAATAGAAATTCAACTATATTAGTACAATATGAGTTTTCTAGTAGTTTTTATCATTAACCTTTGGCCAAGCTAAGTATAGTCTACTACAAAAACAGAGAAACAATTTTCCAAATAATGGTCAGTCACCGGCCCTATCCACTTTTCTTCCCCTGCCTTCAACCCCCTGTCTTCCTATGAATATCCTCTTCCTTCCTCTTCCTTCCTCTACCTCTGTCTACCTTCCTTCCTCTTCCTCACTTTTCCTTCCTCTAACTTGCTCTTCCTTTCTCTATTGAGCACTGCCTCCCTGTTCCTTTTCGGGATGTACGATGCGGAGTCGCTCGGCACGCACCCACCACCTGCAGAAAATCCTGGTAGGTATGACAGCTCGTTTTTCGAAACCGGAGTGGGCTCAGCCGACCTCCTAGCACTCTCCAACCGTACTACCGCGGATCCGAAAAGAGCCTAAGCTCTAAGCCACTACTATAAATGTCCCTCGCGTGGTCATTGGATAAATGGACACCTTCAAGCCTGGCTGATTATTTCTTCTGTAAAAATAGCACTTTGGGCTGATAGGAAATGAGGCCACGAAAGATAATGTAGAGACCCGACCTAGAATGGGAGCTCGAAGGAGACGGATAGAGGCATAAGAATAGACGGAGAGAGACAGAAAAGAGGCTTTCGTGGCGTAATAAACCCTGGTCCTTGTCAGTGACTACAAATGAAGGCCAGTTTGAGGCCAATCAGCGCTCCAAATCGAGAGCCTTCCCCGAGATGGTTACGGGTGATTGTCAAGGATGGTAAGTCGCCGGAGAAGGTGTCTTCCGAATGAAAAAGAAAGGAGAGAGGAACCCAGATCACCCAGACAAGGCAGCRGGATGCTTGTCGTCAGATCCCTATCCCAAGTTGTGTCGACGCCAATGCAACTTGTTCAGCCGACTTCATGTCTCTCCCGACAGCGCAACCATCCAATATCTGCGAGCGTCTGCATGACAACCACCGCAGATGATAGCATTGGCACGGTATGGATGACCCAAAGGGCTTTTTAGATGCCAATCCACCATGGTTGAAGACGTTTATGCTCCCAGTGCGAAGCCGTCGGCGGAGGCAGAGTAATCAGTCCGAAGGAGGGGGACCGAGCGGCTAAGCTCCTCGAGTCCGCCCAGGAGGCAGTCGAACATAGCAGCGCTTAGAGAAATTGAACACTTCGAGTACATGGGCATACAGCTGTCGGAACTACGAACTTCATCTAATTTCACGGTCGGTGCCAGGCAAGGCAGGTCTGGTAGGACATCAATATGCAGGTCGCTTTGGAGGTGACCTGCATGCTCTGTGTTGAAACAGCTGGCGCCAAGACTATCGCCTCTCAGCCACACCCTTCGGCTGGCCGGGATACTATATCGAGACTCTTTGGTGGAAGAATTAAACGGGTAAACACCCTTTTCAATGAGCACTAGAAGTCTCAGGGTATTATTGAGCTGCACTTCTAGCTGGAAAGTCGCCAGCCCGTTCGCCTCCATACGATTCCTGCACGTCGACGCTGATTGCATTCGGTGTGACGCTGTTGAATCCAAAGCCTTTGAGATCCCGAACGGTAATCTCTTAGACCCTTTTGAGAATCCTTGCGCCTAATCAACGTGGCATCGGCGCAAAAGGAAAGTGAGACACCATGATCTTACCTAGGTCACCAACACAAGGACTCAAGAACTGTTGTGGTGGGGCCTGTCCCACCTTCCTGCCATTCACTGGCCTTGTTATGTGGGTCCATGAGCCCACACCACCATTGTATTTTAGCCCTCCACATTTCTTTTCCTTTCTTGTCTTCTTAGCTTAACACAATCAACACACTTCTTGTACCCACGAGTCCAAGAAGAACACCTCACTTTAGTTAACCCTTTCCTCATATTATGTGAAAGAAACCCTATTGATTGTCAGCGAAAAGTTCTGTTTCTAAACTACACTAAGAAGGAAAACAATAGCCGCTTGGGAAGCCTTGCGAAAAGACGTAGAGTGTCTTTCGTGGCGGAATACACTGAGATTCCATTGCTTGTAGTGCATGTATACCTCCCAGCCGACTAGCATATCACCGCCCTGAACGAGAGAAGTGTGCCTTTTCGGGTAAATATCTCGGGAACTTCCGTGAACCTCTCGAGACCAAGCGCCAGCTCTTCTTGACAACCCTGCGAAGTGTTGCTTGGAGGGACGGTATGACTCCATTTGAGAGCTTTGGAAGGTTTCKTGGGAGATGCACCTTGTTCTCACGTCGGGTAAGAACCATCCCATTCCCTGCCCAGTTGAGCGTAACAGCCTCATGAGACCGCTTTGGGTTGAAGTTGAACTGGATCTTGAAATACTCCGGGTCCCATACCGTGAGTGGGAGATGCACCTTGTTCTCACGTCGGGTAAGAACCATCCCATTCCCTGCCCAGTTGAGCGTAACAGCCTCATGAGACCRCTTTGGGTTGAAGTTGAACTGGATCTTGAAATACTCCGGGTCCCATACCGTGAATCGTGCTCGCCGTGCTTGCTGGTTGTAGTCTAGTGCCCACTCAAAGATGTCATCCTTGAGGTGACGGAGCTTATAGAGTTGTGATTCCCGTCCTTGGAACCTGAGCTCCAAACAATYGTCCTTTTCCCCMTGATCCTTCGGACAACGGATGTCGATGAAAAAATTCCCTGGCCAGCTACCCTTCGAGTTGTAATATCTCCCGGTGTATAAGTCCAATTGTCGCAGAAAGTAGTTCGCGTTGCGCTCGCTGTCAATGTCAATTCTCATTGTTTTCACAAGCCTGAGTTTCTGATCCCGACTTYCCTTCGCCAGTTCAACGTACTTCTTTGCCAGGTCAAGGTACGTTTTCCCTCCATCTTCAAATTGGAATAGCGCGGTGATGTATATTTGAGCGATCCAGTCCGCAACGTCGTTGAGTGGCATCGAATTCGTCAGAACCACCACAGCGGAATTGGATTCNAGTTCAACGTACTTCTTTGCCAGGTCAAGGTACGTTTTCCCTCCATCTTCAAATTGGAATAGCGCGGTGATGTATATTTGAGCGATCCAGTCCGCAACGTCGTTGAGTGGCATCGAATTCGTCAGAACCACCACAGCGGAATTGGATTCAGGAAACATGAAGATTGCGGAATAGTACCCAAGCCCGGCGCCTTGGTGGTAATAGGATCTAAGCTATAATACAGGGATACAGGTAGTGGCTGGGAATCCAGCCATTTCCGGTATCAGTGGGTCACCGGTTTGAGATATATAGTTATCAAGCCCGACATGCTTGTTTTGTGGGGTAACATCCTTTTCTTCGTGGCGGTTGAGGAACCCTAACCCTAGTTCTGGCTCAGCCAGCACTAGGGATAGGGTTCTGACCGCCATATCTAGAAACACAGCTCCCCACAATCACTATCGGCTATATTTCCGCACCGCTCGAAGGATTGATTGATTAAAGAGATGCGAGAAAAGAACGAGCAAACGCCACAGATCCCAGAGCTGTGGTTGGCTCGTCGAACGCCGCCAAATTGCAGGCGTCTTCCTGTTCCGCAGCCCTGCCCCGTATGCATCTCTCTCAGCCAATCGACTTGTCTACAAAGGTGTTGGCGGCTGCGCCAACAGTGTATTGCAAGCCAACCACCATGATTATGACATGCCAGGATGGAAGGGAAGAGGTNTTGCAGGCGTCTTCCTGTTCCGCAGCCCTGCCCCGTATGCATCTCTCTCAGCCAATCGACTTGTCTACAAAGGTGTTGGCGGCTGCGCCAACAGTGTATTGCAAGCCAACCACCATGATTATGACATGCCAGGATGGAAGGGAAGAGGTCGGCTGATGCAGGCAGATGAAGGAGGTAGGTTAAGGCAGGTAGATGAAGGAGGCAGGCTAATGCAGGCAKGTTACRGCAGGAAGATGAAGGAGGTAGGYCAAGGCAGACAAGTGARAAGTCGGGCACGTGCATACTCTAAGTGGAGTTGCAGGCTGCCGGCTTCGGATCCAAAAGCTGTGGTTGGTTCGTCGCTCTCAACGCTACCCCCGTTTCGCAGCCTGCAGCTCTCTCAAGCCAATCGACAAGAGCTGCCCCACATCCTGGTGCCTGAATGGGACGGTCGGATCTACCCGTAGCCTCTAAAAGGGTGTTGGGAATTTGCCGCTAATATTGGTACTGGACGCGTAGAAGTCATACCCAACTTGGCTAATCCTTATCTTATCATACAAGGCTGCACAAGTCGCAGTCCTGCCAATCCCAGTCGAGCCTCGTCATGGCCGTTACACTCGCAGTGCCACAGCCAAGTCGATCAAGCACGCCATCTCCACGTACGAGCTCCAGGGTGGTGCGGCAAACATGTTTATCAATGATGATGGTCTTCAACTGATCTCCGAGGAAGACCGCCAGGAACGAATTGAGTTCTATGCAGACCACAGCATCGGTTGGGTTGCCCGCCCTAGACACGGCGAAAATGGCTTCCAGCGCCGTGGCAAGTTCAAGAAGGCACCCAACATGAACTTTGCCCTCATGATCTCGTGCAAGGTGGAAGAAAAGCTTAGCCAAATCCAGAGATCCCCGGAATGGTCCCAGCATGACGAAGCTCAAGCCTATGAGCGCGCCCTCCAAGAGGTTCTCGCGGAAGATGGTCGTGCCTGGACTGACGGCAATATTCGGATGGGCGACTACATTCTCTTGATTGACTCGGATACCCGTGTACCGGCCGACTGCTTGCTTGATACTGTCTCGGAGATGGAGCAGTCCCCCGACGTTGGTATCATGCAGGTTGTTCACACGTATTTCGAGAATGGTATCACCTTCTTCACCAATCTGATTTACAGCGCTATTCGGTATACCGTCTCTAACGGTGATGTTGCTCCCTTCGTTGGTTACAACGCCATTCTTTGTTGGTCTGCCATCCAGCAAGTCTCGTACGAGGATGAAGATGGCTACGAGAAGTTCTGGTCCGAGAGTCACGTGTCAGAGGATTTCGACATGGCTCTACGACTGCAGTGTAACGATTACATTATCCGTCTTGCCGCGTGAGAAATACTTCTAATGACGAAGTTGGACAATTGAACACGTGTAAGGGAAAAGCAGCCTCGACGCGCGTGTTTTGAAGTTATTTGTTCAAAGCCGTTTAGTATCCGTTGGTTCCCAGCACTGTAGGTAGAGCCACAAGTGAAAAATGGGCAGTTAACAGAAACTGTAAAAATGGGCAAAGTAAACAGATGGTGAATTACCACTAACACTCTGTCTCCGTCGCACCGCCCGAGCCATCGGGATCTTCAGCACCAAGACAATCAACCCGCTGACGCGGGATTCCATCTTGTACATCCATCAGCCCAACCACTTACTCCCTCACACCTCCATGTCCCCCGTCCTCCCTCTCCCCAGCGTCCCCATCCCCGTCCCCAACCTCCCGGTCTCCAGATGCAACCCACTCCGGGTCCTTCCGAGCCTCTGGCTCCTCTGGACTTCAAACCTCCTCGTCCTCACCAAATTCCACACAAACAACACCACTATGTACGTAAACATCAGCACCATGGCACTAATCGGCCCCAAGATTGAAAACTCCGCAAACCCATAACTCGCCCTCTTAAATGCCCCCTCTTCCCCAAGTGCGATATCCAACCCGACCTGCATCCCTGACAGGACCACTACAATCCACGCCATCCCGCCTATAACCCACGCGCTGTTTTGCACGGCAAACTGCCTGTACGACGTCCATATAGCCATGAACCCCAGCGACAAAGGCTCCCGCGTGAACATGTAAATGAGGTTAAGTCGGTTCAGTCATAATTCGCCATAGATGAACCGAACGGCCATGTTCTTGTATATCGCGTCTGGCGAGGCGAGCAGCTCATCCACGAAGAGACGCTATTGACCCCAGGTTACTTCGCGCGGGAGGAGGCCCTTGACGGTGGCGAGATCAAAGTCGCTCTCCCTTTGCACCAGACCAACATAACTGAACAAAAACCCAAGCGCTGCTTGCCGGCTTTCGCATCGTTTGCATACTCCCGTGTCATCCTTCTTTTGTGCTTTGTCGTTTGCTTCCCTGTCTCTTTCCCGTTCCCCATCACTCAGCGCCACCACTGCTCCTCGACAGCCCCCCTCGCCTTTACATGTCAACTTCCTTGTCCAAAACTCCCTCGTAAACAAAACCTTGCTGACAGGCTTCAGAAACACCCTGCCTCCTCCCCATACTAAGTGTTGCTCGAGCGAGCCGCTAGCGAGATTTTTTTTCGCGGAGAAACTGAAGCTGTAGAATTTGTTAGTACCAAGGGAACCTACGATAAAAACCCGAAAACTTTTCATTCATCACACCAGGAAGGTGCAATTTCACGAACAACTTGTACAGGAGAAAGACGGGAAGGAACAACCGGCAACACGCCCGCCAAACCCAAAGCAGAATGTAATGCCGCCAACGGCCAGCTGATGTTTGCCGCTCACAAATACGGGTTGCTCTATTCGAATCAAGCCTCGTCTCATCGTAGCCTTAAACGCCTCGGACATAGAAAGACGACGGACTGTTATGGATAAAGTGATCATATTTCTGCCTCACCAACTGTCAAAAACCGCCTAGGGACTTGTCCCTCCATGTACGAGCTGAGCTCAGCATACAACATACATACCAGTGACCGGTCATGATCTCATCTCGGATACAATCCCCGGACCTAACATCAAATGTGAACGAAGTGTAAACCGTATGTGCTGTGGACGGCATTGACAAGGCTAGCGTTCACATGGCATAGATGAAGGGGTGCTTCAATCATAATATTCGTCCGAAACTTGCAATGGTCCTGGCCATTAGTGCTTCCAGTTTGACACTGGCATTGCCAATTACGGGAAACGTACGGCATAATTCCGCGTCCTTTGTCGTCTACTCTAGGTACGGAGTTTTGTTGGTGCCATGGAATGTGAACTCCCGGTAACCAACGGGCTCTGAGTTAGCACGAATAAACGGATAGACATGCCGAGCAAATGCTCAAGATGTCATCGTTTTGAATGCTCTTCTGTTTTACCTGATACCTTTCATACTTTGATCAAAACACTGATGATTATTGAGTAGTACGATATGGAGGGTGTTCAGGGACGTCAACTTCCACAAATGTCATGGTCAAGAAAGTTTTTGTCATGTTCCCTCTTCCGTCTTGTTACAAGATATCGACTCAAGGAAAATTGAAGCGACTGCCATGAAATGGGGGGAATAACACCATAAAAGAGAGGCGGAGAGAGAGAAGAAAGAAAGAAAGAGAGAAAGAAAGAAAGAAAGAAAGAAAGAAAGAAAGAAAGAAAGAAAGAAAGAAAGAAAGAAAGAAAGAAAGAAAGAAAGAAACAATCTAAGAGTCTGATCCGGAATCGGAAGCTTCTTCATTGGAGTTCGAAGGTTCATCATCTAAATTCGAAATTTCTCTATTCTCCATGGCTACTTTCGGTGCCCTGGGAGACAGAGGTGAGGGAGGATGCTAGGCTCTCAACTTCGAAGCTTCTGTTCTCGCTGGTAGTATAGACATTGGAGCTTGACTTTTTGCGGGAGCTGCGTGCGCTAAAGAAGTACTGACATCCAGAAGAAGTCAGCAACTGTCAGATTTCACACAAAGCGGACTACTCAAGGCTCTCAGAATTTCTGTGGTGTTTCTTACCCACATCCTCGAAGTGCTTCAACCTCGTTTGGCTTTGACAGATCTAGGACAACGAGGTCTCTAGATTCCTGGATCATTGGCCATCTGTTCTGTCACATCGCAGCCAGGTACCCCTCACGCATGCCAAGACTTTCCGATAGACAGTGGTCATCCTGAACTTGGCCTGAATGCCCATGATCCAATCATGGGACATGAAATAATACCTGACAGTATCGAGAGCAATGACTGTGGTTGGGTGCGGATATAGGCAGGGTTAGGCCGAGTCTCAACAGGCAAGTGTCGCAGGTGTGGAAGGTTGCTCTGTGCGGGGTGCACATCAATGACAAACGCGGTGACAGCCCAACAATGAGGTATCGTCCATAAGCAAGACAAACCCAGGATTTGAAGGCAAGTGAGAGGTTAAGAAATCACAAGGTGCCGTGAACGTTTGTTCTTTTGCTTGCAGTGGTTATTGGGGAAAAGTTGGATCTGCACAAATCGTGGAGGAGCAGAGATAGAACCGGCGCAGGTGGCAGGCAAGTTCACATCACGTGGAGGTCTTCGGCCAGATACACTCCTTCCTCATGGTCATGTTCTTATCACCTGGGGTTCTCCTTCAAATCTTTGGTATCTTCATCATCTAACATTTGGAAGGAACCAAGTGGAAGGCGCCTGCGCGGAGGGCAATGTCTTGATAAGACCGGGTTCTTATCACTCCTTCCGTTTGCTGCCTGCAAAACCACTGCACCGCTGCACCGAGCCACCGACGGCCACAGCTACTCCAATCCGGGCAACTCACCTCCCATCCAAACAAGTAGATGTCGCCAACAATGTTCACATACAGCCCTCTGAGCCGCGAAAAGCGCGAGACTCGTGTCTTCCGATACAGTCCCGCCTGCCAGTCGACCCCCGACAGTATCAGTCTTGAACTTCGCCACGCCTCTCTTGACGATGACGCCCTCCAATATCGTGCGCTGTCCTACGTTTGGGGAGATACAAAGGATAAAGACGATATCGAGGTCAACGGCGAACAGTTTTCTGTCGGCGAGAACCTGCATGCGCTTCTCCAAATGCTTCAGCATCACGGCGTGGAATCCTGGCTCTGGGCCGACGCCATATGCATCCAACAATCCGATGATGATGAAAAGAGCTGGCATGTCCAGAGCATGTGTGACATCTTCAAGAATGCCGAGTTGGTCTATTCCTGGTTGGGTCCTGGTTCTGAGGCTACCGATGTTGCTATGGAGTTCTTTGCGGACTGGGGCCCTCGTGCGTTGGAGGTTGGAGTGATGGAGAAGTTGTGGCCTACAGATATCCCCATGGATGGCTCATTCAGTTCACGCCTCACAGCATCCCTTAATTTGCACAAACTCGAACGGTACTTTCTCCCGGAACCGGTGTTTGAGAAGGGAGGCACGATTGAGGATACTTTGAGCATGGATTCTGAGGAGTATGGTATGGCAAGGTTCTTCTACGACTTGCTCCATGTTGAAGGGCTACGTAGGACGCGTGGAAAATCCGTCTTGAGTGATCTGGAAACTGGTATCATTCAACTACTGACAAATGAGTACTGGCACCGGATATGGATATTTCAGGAAGTGGCCTTGGCCCGGGAAGTACTTCTTATCTGTGGCGGAAAGCTCACACCAATTTCATACTTCGAAGCGGTGCTAGAAGCCCTCTGGAAATTTCGTGGTGGACTTCACACCCCGTTCTGGGACAAATGCCCACTACGGCGCGGGTTCTGTGAGCGGTTCCCTTCCCATCTTTATCCAAACAAGGCTATGCTCATTCGTCAATTACTCTGCCGTGGAACGAAACTGAGCTTGGGCACCATTCTTGTGGCTTTCTCCAACCAAACCGAGCGTCCATGGTATCAGGCGACTGACCCACGCGATATCGTCTACGGTATACTCGGCCTCCTTTCCAACGATGACCGTCGTCCGTTTGGCCATGTTGACTACAAAAACATGACATGGGTTGATCTATTTACTCAGGCCACGCGATCTTTGATTAAGGCGTCTCTCACCTCATCGTTGTTTGCTGACGATGTACTGTATAATATCGGACATTGTCTGCCCCGTCCAAGAGACCAACCAAGCGAGTTACCAAGCTGGGTCCCCGACTGGCGGGATGTAGGTGTGAATGGGCTGCCGCAAAGCTTAGTAGCCATGCGTCTCGCATACCTCGACGCCAGCGATAGCCGCATGGAGAGCTCTTACCATATATTCTGGGGACATGGGAATTCGTCGGCCATCCAGTTGCCCGGGTATCGCGTTGATTTTGTCACCGACGTAATGGCCTATGACTACCAGGCTGAGAATGTTCTTGAAAAGGATCGACCAAGCGACTGGCTGGCACACATTCGTGAATTTACGGGGTTGCCAGTGAGCTCAGATACTTGGAACTTGGAGGGAGAAGACTACGTCTGGCGCTTGGTGATGGATATCCGCAACGCAAATTTTCTCGGACTATGGCTGAAGGAACCCAAGTACAAGACAGAGGCTGCTTGCTTTATCCGCAGGCTCATGCGCCAGGATTACCCGGATCCTGAGTCACTCCCAGACTTTCTGGTCGAGTACATACAAAGATCCGGAGAGTTGAAGGCATTATCGAAAATCAGGAGCTCGAAACGCACCTTGAAAAGGAAATTATCCAACCCGGATGATGATACTTGCCGTGGTGCGACTATAATTACCGACGGGAAGGCGCAGATGAAAAGTGAATCAGTTGATCCGGAGTGTGTACCGGATAGCATCAGCGAAAGCGACTTGAGATCCTTCATGGACATGAAAATAAGAGCGTTATTTCGCCATTCAAGGTCAAATAATTCCACGTTATTCAAGACGACTAAAGGAATGCTGGGCAACGGGATTGGGGATGTTAGACCTGGAGACATTGTGGTAATTCTGCAAAACGCACACACCCCCTTTATCCTACGTCCACGCCCGCAAGACGGGGATGAGATTGCGACCGACCGCGGAGGCAGTGGAAGCACCTTCACCTTCGGGGGAGAGGCATGGGTGGACGGTATCATGCATGGGGAGTTCATAGACACTAAACCAAAGGAGGAGGTCTTTGATATCTACTGATTGATACTGGCATCTGTCGTTTTCTTGCTTCATTCTTGAATGTCACGCAGTTTTTTACCACAAAGATATCAGGTGCCAGCTTCATGCTTGTGCTTTACGCTTTCAATGCGACAAACAACAGAATTGTGAGTAACGGAACAACCAGGACAGAAAATGTCAGGTTAAAGGAAGGATTCTCCAAAGACCAGACATCATCAAGTAAGTCAATGAGGCAGCCGCCTCCATGACATACCTTCCAGGTTGTAGTTGCCATACCTCAATACTCAGAAGCAAAGCTGAAGTTTCCGGGTGGTCACGATGAAGGTTATCACGTGCCTGCCGTCTCTACAAGCAGGTGCCTGCCTATCGATAAGACACGACAGGACATCCATCATGCCTGCCGCTGTTCGTCCAGTAACTAGACTTACTGTACCTGCATTTCCATGACAGAAATTTCCCTCTTCCCATTTCACTTCGTTCCTTCTCCTCATTTCCTCGTCTTTTCTTCCATCTCTTTCCATCCAACAATCCAGTCGCTGTCGCCATGTGTGGACCACCCCATCACCACCAGTCTTCGACAACAAGACGCCCTCCTTGAGATGGGGAGCATAAGTCCCATCCAGTCACTAATGTCCATCCTGTGCAAAGGCATGTTTGGTTCTACCAGCCCCAGTTGATTTTACTCGTTCCATACCAACTGAAACGAAAGACGCCGCTAGATGCCCAGTCTCCGGTCTGAGTCTCGCACAGGCAAACTACCAAAAAGTGAGTGGCTGCGCCAGATGCTTCCACTGACTTGGACCTTTCTGCCGTTTTACACTGTGCTGCCTGCACACTGCTGGCATGCCCCGTCTTGAGTTCCTGTCGCGATCCGCGGCTAAAGCGAGCACCAAAACACCAAAAAAAAGATCGCAAAAACATACAGCACCTGGGATTCACTGGTCGTCACCGACCCAATTACTAGTCAGGCGATATGGTAGCTTATGTATGGGAGTCGGAAGGATATGAACCGGGTCTTTTAATCACGTGGTAGGGTCAAAAAACTGAACAACCTCCTCCCGTATCCATATCGTTCGGATGGAGGCATTACGGTGAGTGGGGAGCCGGCGCTAAAATGATGAATATAATTGGGCAGATTAGAGAAAAGTTGACCGTCCTGACACTGCGGCTAGCCCCGTTAACGTTTGTCAAAGCGCAATATCCGCGGTATGGGTATACTAGCACAATTCTCAGTCGCGGCCGTACAAGCTCCTCTTTCGGACTTCAACGAAAGCATTTCTTTGGCAGTATGAACAGCTGCTTTATGTCTTACTGTCTGCGATCGCCGCTTGGCGTCGGTTCCATGCGCCCACAGGTCCCAAAGGAAATGAAAAGTAAGGCATCAATGCATTGTCCGCTCAAGAACACTGGTTATTGCAACGGCTTGGTTGTTGACAGCACTGGCAGTCTAGGCTCTACTGCAATTTGCAGGTTCCACTCGGATTTACAGCCCTACCCGCGCCACGGCCCCATAAGTGGTGCAAGCTACCAGGCCGCTACTGGTACACTATTGCCAACCCTGTAGACCCTGTGACAGAAAGCCACGACCCTCGCCCAAATCGAGTTTATTGATTGGCGCCCTGAAGTCTCTGGATCCGGAATGCCCAGCCTCTAGAAAAGAAATGTCCTTTGGGCTATTGGCGTGTAGTTGGGAGGGAGCTGCCAGCCATCCTACGCCTGACAAGGTGACAACACAGAAAGCCCCATGCTCCATAATGGCCTCGAGAAAACACAGTGTTCTAGTTTCTTTTCCTTTTATTGTCCTAGATGGCAGGAGAGAGGAATTCCCGGCACTTTCATAAACTCGATTCATTAATCATCAACCATAGCATCCTCACCACAGTCAAGACGTTCCTTCCTCAAAGCTACGATGCCTCAACGACTGCGCTCGTGGTTCCAGACGCATGTCAAGCGACACAGAAATGCGGAAGCTAGGAAAGGTTCTAAGGACCAAGAGCAGTCTCGCCCTGCACCTCTGCTCGGGTTGCCGACGTTTACACAGCACATCTCCGCCACTACCTCTACGGCCTCCTTTCCCCTTCCGGCCGCTCCGGCTACTGGTTCCGTCGACATAGAGACGTCCGCTGGTGCAGATGACACCACTACCAGCTTACCTGTACGACTCTGGGAGTGTGCCTATATTGAGCTTAAACAAGAAGAGGTTAAATTGGTGGACGCATATGAGAAGATACTGTCCCGACAGCTACAGGATGGCCCCGGCTCAACGGTGCCCGAGTCCCAGCCGAACACCATCGCCCAAAACACCTTGGACAGGCGCCGCCAAATGACCCAGCTTATCAATGCTGGCCTAGCCAAGACTGAGAGGGAGGTCAAGGTGAAAGAGAGCCTTGGCGTGGCCGTAGATGCCGTTCTATCTGCAAAGAACACTATAAGTGCGGCAATCCAGGCCGTGCCCCAAGCCGCGCTCGCTTGGACCGGCATTTGTATCGCTTTAGAGGTATGTCTACTTGGAGCGTGGTACTTCACATGCTAACTTCTGCAGATATTCATCAATCCTATAAAAGCGACCGAAGCCAACCGCAAAGGGATCGACTACGTTGTTAACAGAATGAACTGGTATTGGAATTTGTCGAATAGCCTTCTCAAAGATCCCACCAACAACATCAGCGAACTCGATGGAATGAGAGGCGAATTGAAGATCCAAATTGTTGGCCTCTACAAAGCGCTCCTCTCTTACCAGATTAAGAGTGTTTGTGCTTATTATCGCAACCGCGGCTTAGTCTTTCTGCGGGATATGATCACGCTTGATGACTGGAAAGCTGATTTGGAGGCTATCCGAGAGGCCGAGAACTGCTTCCAAAACGACGCCCAAACATACAACAATCACCAACTGGCGTCTGATGTTAAGCAGCTCGTTAGCTATGCAATGTCAGAGAAGGACCAGCAATGCTTGAAGCACTTGCGCCTTACCGATCCTCGCGATGATAAAGTCCGCATCGAACGGACCAAAGGCGGCCTTTTGCAGGACTCGTATCGTTGGGTCCTCAATAACGCTGACTTTCAACAATGGCGTGACGACCCACAGCACTGACTGCTCTGGATCAAGGGCGACCCCGGCAAAGGGAAGACTATGTTGCTGTGCGGCATCATCAATGAGCTGGATCAAGGCAATACTGCCAACGCGCGCCACTGCAATGTGGCCTACTTCTTCTGCCAAGCTACCGACTCTCGCATCAACAATGCAACCGCCGTACTGCGCGGCCTAATCTATCTACTTATCGACCAGCAGCCATCTATCCTCTCACACGTGCGGAGTGAGTACGACCGTGCAGGCAAAGGCCTCTTCAAAGATGCAAATACGTGGGACGCCCTGTCGAGAATCTTCACCAACATCCTACGAGACCCAAGCCTCCGAACGGCCTACCTAGTCATTGACGCGCTTGACGAGTGCGTTACAACAGACCTGCCACAGCTTCTCGACTTAATTGCTCAGCAGTCATCATCTGGATCTCGAGTCAAGTGGATCGTCTCAAGCCGTAATTGGCCGCAAATTGAGGAACGGTTGGAGAAAGCCGCAGATAAAGTGAAGGTCTCCCTGGAGCTAAATGCGGAATCCGTCGCAGCGGCT
>RANY01001069.1:0-10531 GCA_009805235.1 Neurospora pannonica FGSC 7221
GCTCCGGCCGGCGTGACAGCGTGCGCAGCCTGGCGACGCAGCACGGCAAGAAGCTCTGGCAGAGCGAGTACGGCGAGGGCGACGCGACCGGCCACGACCTAGCCAGCAACCTGTTCCTGGACTTGCGCTGGCTAAGGCCGACGGCGTGGGTGTACTGGCAGGTGCTCGACGGCGGCGGGTGGGGCTTGATCGATGCCGACAACGATAAGAAGACGGTTGGGCAGCCGACGCAAAAGTACTTTGTTCTGGCGCAGTTTGCTAGGCATGTGAAGCCGGGGATGCGTATCCTGGATGCCGGGAGCGATTACGCGACGGCGGCGTATGATGTGGCGACCAAGAAGCTGGTCATTGTCGCGGTCAATTGGGGCAGTGCGCAGTATCTCAACCTTGACTTGTCCAAGTTCAAGACGCCGGGAGTGAATGGCGCGGTGGTGAAGAGGTGGGCGACGCAGATTGGCGCGTTGACGGGGAAGAGGTATGTCGCTTCTAGCGACACGACTATCAGCGGCACGAAGTTTTGGTCGTATTTCGAGAAGGAGATGGTGCAGACTTTTGAGATTGAGGGTGTTGTTTTGTAGTGTGATAGTTTGGTGGAGGATGTTGCAGTACGTACAAAATATACAGAATTTCCTTGGACGCACAGATGAACAAGGTCAAAACACCGAGCGATAGAACGCAACATCGACAAAAACCCGAACTTTAAGAGCAAAAGCTATAGACAGCAACATTATGAGTGGCAAAATGTAAAAAGGAAATAATCAAGATGATTGATAGAAATCAAACGTGAACATTTATCCTTCCGAGTGAGCGCAAGGTAAAAATGGCAAAAAGAAATATCTTGACAAGAGTGGGATTCGAACCCACGCCCTTTCGGACCACGGATTTCTTGAAGATTAAGGGTTAACCTTAACGTGGCGCCTTAGACCGCTCGGCCATCTTGCCTTGATGTTGCTGAAGGTCAAATTCTGCACATCATATCATCAATCGCACAAACTTGCAATGTTTCAGAAAGTGTCACAAGAACTTCGCGGACACTGAATGTTTTCTGTATATATGGCCGGAGTTTTCGTGAAAGTTTGACAATCAATGAAGCGAGCGCCCTCGAAAGCTTCGAGTGTTCAATAGGTTTCTTTTCTTGCAGGTGGACGTTAAGCTCTTCAACGGTAGTGTCCAAGGGGTGCGTTAAGGCTGGTTCGAAGTGGACTGAGAAGCACCTGTGTATTAGGTTGATGTGTTTCAGACGCGCTTTTATCTATAAATGATACTAGGCTAAGGCTCCAAGACGCAGAAAACAAACCGTCTCTCTCACTACGTCCTGGCGAACACAGCAACGGCAACTCCCCACGGCATCGCCACCGTCCCACAAACAAGCTCGCGGCAACTTGACGGCCTCCAGTGACACTAACCGCCCAAAGCATAGCCGCTGGTATCCTTCGTCTTCAAATACGCCATCGCAATCTTCTGCAACTGATGTCTCTGCACCTTGCCAGTAATAGTGACTGGCCACGTCTCCATCCCCAGCTCTTCCAGGGTGACAACCTCCCCGAGCGAGAATCCCGATCCTCCGGCCACCATCTGAAGGAACATTTCATTGATGTCTGTCGCCGTCACATTCTCGGGTAAACGGTCAAGAATAACGTAGGGCATCTCGCCGTGCATAGGGGACGGGATACCGATTACGCAGGCCTGCGAATTTCGAGCGGGATTAGTAACAGTCCGCGCGAGCCATTCCGTCCACTAGAAGAGTGTTTGAAGCTGAAAGGGGGCAATTAATTACCTCAACCGACAAGTGCCTGGCCAAGAATGCCTCGATAGCCGTAGGATTGAAGAACCCGGCAGAGCTCTTCACGATATCCTTCACCCGGCCCACAACAAACACCATTCCCTTCTCATCAATCACCGCCAAGTCGCCCGTGCGGAACCACTTTGTGCCCTCCCTATCGCGGTAAAACATCTGCGGCGCAAAGCCGTCGAGATACCCATCCACAAACGCCTCGCTCGAGATGTGTAACTCACCTTGCTTACCCCTAGGCACCACCTCCCACTCCTTCTCAGCGGCGGCCTGCTCATTCTGCGGCGTCTGAGTTGTCTTCGAGACCTTTCCCTCAGCATCAACAACCTTAACCCTCGACCCCGGCGTCGCCGTTCCCACAGGCATCACATCCGCCAACGGTTTCGGCCCTCTTCCCTCCAGGAAAGTGGCAGGGGGATATCCCAACGCACCCACGCCCTCGGTCATACCAAACCCCGCCACAAACACCACTTCTTTACCAACGCCCAACATCTCCCGCAACCGTTCCAGATAACCAACCGTGATGATCTCGCCACTAACGAACACACCCCTAACCGACCGTATCTTCTCGGGAGCAAAGTCCTTGTGTTTAGCCAGCAGAACCAGCTGGCTGCGCATCAGCTCCAGATTGGTGACGCCGCACCGCTCGATAGCCTCCAGGTTCGCAGACACGGAAAAGACCCGCGAGGGGATGACGACTGTGCCGCCGTTGTGCCACTGGATTAAGGGGGCAGTCATGGAGAGAGCCATCATGTTGGCTGCGAAGATTAGGCCTACGGTCTTTGGTCGCGGAGTGTCGGAGCGGGGAGAAGAGACAGCGGCGTGCGAAGCGACGGCCGCGCACACGTTTCTAGTCGTTCTGGGCACGCCTTTGGGCTGGGAAGCTGAGGTGCCGCTGGTGAAGAAAATGTTGGAGATGCGATCTGGGCGGTCGCGGACCTGTTGAGACGAGATGCTGCTCTCTTGTTCGGTGAAGGGAGGCTGGGGGGAGGCGATGTCTGAGGCGAAGGAGATCCAGTTACCGCCACCGGATGCGCGACGTGCGGTGCTGAGAGGGGAGAGGCAGATGCCCAGGAAGAAGCTGCTGTCGCCAGAGGCTTGATCGCCTGCAGCTGCTGCTTCCTGCCGAAGTTTATCGACGATCTCAGCGGACTCCTCGTCTTCAACGACCACGACTGCGGGCCTCAGACGACGGAAGTAGTACTCCTTCAGCTGCTGATCGTCGGGCAGGGTGGAGTGAAGCAGCTGGACGGTCCGACAGACGAGGGTATGACACTTCAGTGCGGCAGCCCACATGACGAGCGACCATTCGGCGCCGTGCGGAATGAAAGTGAGAATGGTCGAATCGGCCGGCACGCCGTATCTGTCAAGGATGGCTCCGAGACGAGCGGTTCCACGCTGCATCTGGTCGTACGACCAGATCAGCATCGAGTCTTGGTGCTTGGGATCGACCGTGGATTTGACGGTGCATGATGGCTTGCCGACGAGGGCTTCAAGGTGGTTGGCGGGCTGCGAGAGGGAAATGAGGGCAGCCCTCTCGGGATCAAAGTCGATGCCGTGTTGGAGAATCGACCATACGGAGTCACCGCAGGGGGGCGGCGGACCACCGTCGAGCTCGGAGGAAGGCAGGGTCTGGGTCATTGTTGTTTTTGTTGTTGTTACTGTTGTGGTACGGTGGAGGAGTCGAGATGCATGGGACAGAATCCGCGACTCGAAGGATGCGGAGAGGTCCGTTTAAGTAGCCACAGGTTCAGATCGACGCCGAGTGCAGATCTGGCGAATGATCGCCGGGTCACCTAGCCGACTCGTTAGTGCGAGGGTGTTGGACTTGGGCGACGGAAATATCGATGGCTTGACTGTGGTTGTGGTAGAAACGGAAGAAAGGAAACGGAAACTAGGGCAGCCTAGAAATATTGGACGGGCGTGCCGGTGAATGGGCGCCAAGGCACGGCCAGCCAACAGAGGGTAAGGTTATGTTGGCACAAGGTGGGGGTTGCTCACCATTCAGCAGCGTCACACAGGATGTTTCCGGAGGAGGGTTGGGATATCGGCTGTGGGATATGCTTGGTGCCCTCGTTGTTTTGCGTCTCGATGTATGTAATATGATCTCAAAGTTCTGATATGACCTGGTTTGGTCTGCGATCGGCGCAGTGAGGGTGACAAGGAGGGCGTCCGCACTAATGAGCCAATTGATAGGTTGTGCGAGCTAGCTTTGGCCCGATTCTGAGACAATTCCAATTGTGGATCAGAAGATAACCGAAGATCGGCGCGGGTTGTCGGACTCGACCACGGTATTGGTTGCAAGAAGTGGGCTACACGTACACACGGAGCTCTGTTACGGCCGTCGAGGACTGGGAGAAATGCTTTCCATAGCTAGAATTACGACAACAGAAAAGAACCTGTCTTCGACGCGCTCAGTGACTATCAGCACATGCTCGGCTCATTCATGAAACCATTCGTGAATCTCTCCGCCACTTTCATGCCGCTGCCCTTACTAGCCTCACTGCCATCAATCCACCGCAATAAGCAACCACCCCTCGTCTAATCATGACCAGGACCAAGAACATCCAGCCATTGCTGTCTCTGATATCTCTTCAACAATGTTTGCCTCCTCAAGAGCAATCATGCGAACAGCCCAGCATCTGTCACAATGACCTTCAATGTGTACAATCGAGACCCTCGTACCTAACCCGTTACGAAGCTGCACCACACAAGCACCAAGCTCGTGAAACTCGAAACAGGCAGACGTGAGAGTACGTCACAAATCAAGATATACAATGAAGCAATGACGGCAAAGTAGATAAATGGAGAATCTGCAACTCAGCAGTCCTTTGATGATCGATTTGCTTGACTACCTCTTATGAGAGGCACAATGGAAAGAAAACATGACTGGGTATCTCTGACAAACGCCACGCTAGACAACCGGAAAAGAAACAAGGCGACAACAGCACTGCAACCCACCAACCCAATTGCTCAAGCATTCTCGGTGCGGAACAGAGCAACAGCCTGGAGCGCATTGATGCGCTGGTTCATAACCGCCAACTCTTCTTTAGTCGCCGCCAGTTCTACGTTGGTCTCCACCAACTCTATATTAGTCGCCGCCAACTCTTGCTGGGTGGTCGCCAACTCTTGCTTGGTCGCGGCCAATTGCGCACGCACTGCCTTCAGTTCGTTGGTGAATTCGCCCATCCTCTGCAGGCAAGCGAGCATGAAGTTTCCGCTGCCCTCTTGCTTGGCCTCGAGAAAAGTGAGGCGGTTGCCATGCTTCTCAACAGGGCCTACGTAGCGACCGATCTGGTCCTGGACAACATTGGCGGTTTGAACCGCGGCCCTGATGTCCTCGTCGACTGATTCGAACTTCTTCTCGAAACGACGCAGGACGTTGACCTGCTTCTTGATGGTGACAGCCTGGTCGTTGAGGGTGGCAGCCTGGTTTTGCAAAGTGATTGCTTGGTCGTCGACCTTGGCGGCGAGGGCGCTGTTCTCGAGAACCGCATTGATATCAAGTTCCTGCATTGCAGGAACCAGCTGGTCCGGAATTGCCTGTAGAGGAAAAAAAAGTCCAGTCAGCATGATGGGACACAAGCTGAGTAGACCATATGACAAAAAGAACAAGTAAAATAGAGTCAGAATCTGTCCAGCTGTAATACTGCATCACCAGACCGGTCCACGAATAGTACCCCCACCGCGAGGCAGGATCCACAGACGCGACCTACTGAGCGCCATTTCAGCCGCAAGACAAGCTCCCCAGCCCGGCAATACGCTGACCAAGCGCATGCCGCCGGCCAGCACATATGTGAGCCTGGTGATGCGCCGTGGGATAACTCTGGGTTCAGATGACAACATGAAAAGTTGTAGAGCTGGAGCCACGTGACGCTTGGACGGACAACGTATCCGTGAAACTGCCCCATAGGACGCGGCCCCCCAGGAGAAACTCCTTTTGCATTTTGAGAACTGGCTCCCCCGCGAACTTGAACCCGACCCAGGCGCAGAGTCCCAGGCCGGCGGCGGGCATGTGGTCGAGTCTCGGTTTTACATCCCACGGACGACTTGGCAGCATTACAAGGGAACGATGGTGTATGACTGAACAGAGACTGGGCTGGACAAAGATGGACCTACCTCGGAAGATGAAGCGGCGGCGCCGTCGCTGTCCTGGGCAGCCTCGTGCTGAGCGGCCTGTAATACATATCTGTCAGTTATTGTCACGAGAAGTGATGGTGATGTGGAGGAAGACGAATGAGTGTAGAGGTAGAGGACGTGCGATTAGAGGACCAAGATGTGAGTGTGAAGTGAAGATGTGATGAGGTGGAGGCGGTTGATGGTAGAAAAGCGACAACTTACCAGCTCTTCCTTTCTCGCACGCTTCTTCGCGCGCTGGTCGGTGTTAGGGCGGACCATGATGATCACTTGAAGTGGGTGATGCGAGTGGGTGATGCGAGTGGGTGATGCGAGTGGGTGATGCGAGTGGGTGATGCGAGTTACGGGAGTCTGCTGATGCTCTTGCGGAGTAATCAAATCCTGTTGAACAAACAAGGCGAAGACTTGAAGCAGTCAGTTCAAGAAGAAGGTGGAAAAGGGAGAAGGGGAGGGGGAGGGGAGATTTAAATACTGGACTGGGAGGCTGATCCGGGGACCCACCCTGAATAACACCCGCAGCGTGAATAGAAACGAACAATAGCAAGCCAAAAGCTATTGACGGTTTAGGTTGCAGTGAATCGTACGTCTCGAGATGGGACGAAATGTGGAAAAGTGGGTCGAAATTGTGGTGTTTGCTTGCGAGGTGAAGGCAACTGCGAGGACAGGTGTTGGCGCTTCAGTCACTGCCCGGTTGCGTCGCGGGGCTCCCGCGAAAGATACATCGATAACAGCCAGACGAAAACACACAAACTGGTTCATTCGCGCTCCTGTGGTCGGTTCTGAGCCGGATAAAAAGCGGCCGATGCTCAGTAGAGGTAACTGCACAAGATGAGTGTCCTCTGGACATGATATGGTTGGGAACTGGCCGTAAACTGGCCACTGAGCTGGAGCTGGAGAGGGGTGTGAAAGTACACCAGGCAAAGTTGACGCAGGGCGGGGAGGGGCCCGCGAAGGACGTAAAAGATGGGATGAAAAGTCGAGGCGGTTTGCAGAACGGTGAATGTTGACTCTGGACCCATCCAAAAGTACCACACCGGCTACCAGGTGACGACAGCCACCCCGCTTAGCCACCCGGGTAAGGGAAGGGGTGAAGGATCCTTGGACGCCCAGGTCCAGAACCCAAGTCCAGGTTGCTAGGTATAACGAAACAAGATGTTGACGTTCTTGTCAGGGGCAGGAGTGCTCCGTGATGGAAGGTAGGAAGAAGTGAGCAAGAACACACGAGCCGCAGACCGGGTCTCTTGCTGGTAATGGACTTGAAGCTTGTGATGCCTGTGCTGGAAGCTAAGCTTTCACTTCGAGGGCATATCCGCCTGTGTTGAATCTGATGTATGCTTGCTTCCGTTCAACGCTACAGTCGTAAGATAGCGCATCAAGGTACCCTTTGCGGCGCCCACCGGCATAGTGACCCTTGCCGCTTTCAGGTTGTCCGAGACTCCCAAGTGAATGGACCGATGAGACAAAGGGTACAATTTCCAAGAGGCAGTTGGATGTGTCAGCGGCACTAGTCACGCATCAGGGTTGACGTTCAAATATCTGCTCCGCTGTCTCCCGCCATCCTCTCTTTTCCTCATAGGAAAGTACGGCCATTGAAGAGTGGGAACAAAGCCGTAAATCCACCGCCCAAAATGCCACGCTATAAGCAGACAGCCCGCTGGTGCGGCATGGACTCTGGCGCGACTCCGCGCTGGCAACCCTCACAGCGGGCCTCTTTCGAATCAGATGTAGCTCAATTCCTCGAGCACACGGACGACAGCGATACCAAGAGCCACCCTCAGCAAGTGAGGGGTTCGAAGCCGCGGGTCGCTTTCGACTCTGATACAGCAGAATCACTCGATCAAACGGACGATAGCAACATCGAAAGCCACCCGCAGGGGGCGAGGGGTTTGGACAAAAAGGCAAGTCTGACACTGCCAGAGTCTCGTCTTCATCACACTGCCACCCGTCTCTTCCATCACCCTTTGCCCATATCACATATGATGTCATGCAACAAGTGGAAACCAAGTACTGACTCTGCCGTGTTAAAGACCGAAGAGAAGCGCAAGGAGAAGCGCAAGGATAAGAAGCGTAAAGATGAGAAGCCCAAGGAGGAGAATCCGTCCTTTGCGAACCAGAAGCATACGTCCTTGTCCAACCTCCGACTTTCTCTGGAGGTTCTTCAGATTGTTGGCTTGGCTGCTTTTTGTTTGTGGGTGCTTCGTTGCCTTGCTGTCCTTGAGTCACGCATCGCTTCAGCCGAGGCAGGTCTGGAGAAGAAGTTGGGCACCGACTCCAACGGTAACAATGGCCACGTCTTCCTCCACTTTCCGCTGGAGGTTCTTCACATTGCTGGCTTGGCGACTTTTTGCGTGTGGGTGCTTGGTCGCCTTGCTGACCTTGAGTCGCGCATCACTGCAGAAGCCGCCTAACGGAATTTTATCGGACTGGACATGCTGAAATCACGCTTGACGGCATTGAAGGAGCTCCGGAGAGCCATCTTGACCCTAGAGCTTTAGTTGATGACATGGGAAAATGGATGAACGCATCGTTTAACAAGAGGAGGTGTTGCGGTGTTGCGGTCGGGTTCCGATCTTCGCCTGAGGCACCACCAAAATAGGCGTGGCTACTGAGCCGTAGAGCGGACCGCCAGACAAGAAAAACAACATGAATGTCACATGGGTAGATAGTCCAACCAGCCATTAGATAGGGAATTCAACAAATGAAGGAAGCAATATTGTGGTTGGAAACTTACATGACAGTGACCATCGAGTCTCGGACATGTGTTGATGAAGTGACGTTGAAAAGGAGTCACTTGACTATGCACGTGATGGTGGGGTTGGTGGGGCTCGCTTTCGGGGGGCAGACAAGCGGCAAGGTGAAATGGACGGCAGTGGAAATGTGACGGGCGGTCAGAGGTTTTAGCAAGACAGGAGGAGGACAACTGGAAGGGAACAGGAAGCGGGATTGCTTCCACTTTAAACGGGAGCTTGGACCGGCCCTGGGGATCCATGCAGTCAACCGAATCCATGGAGCTGCTGTACTGCTGGCTCGGGCTGTCACTGTGCCCGCTTGCTGCCCCGCCTGCCGCCCGCTGCTAGGTGGGTAGGTGCCCCTGCTGCCACTGATGGATGGAACCTCAGTGGAAGGAGAAGCCACACCTCCTTACCTCACGGCAGTCCCATCCCGTCGATATTTTTCTGGAGCTCTGCGCCAAGACCCACGCCCGACCCGATTGCACGAGCCTCACAACATCAACGGAAAGTCTCAACAAGTTGACCCTTTTCTCCCATCCACCCACGGCCCATCTCTCCCGCTTTGCGCCCTTGTTCCTGAAGCTCCGCCGTTGCTTGGTCTTTACTATTCCGAGCTTTAATTCCTCTCCATCATGTCTTTCGGAGGCCAAACACCGACCATCATCGTCCTGAAAGAGGGTCAGTCAGCCAGCCCCTCCATGATCCCCTCCTCCGCCCTGCCCTCTCCTTGCCCCCTTTTCTCCAAGGTAATGATTGCAAACTGACACCACCGCCTCACCTCCTCCTACAGGCACCGATACCTCGCAGGGCAAGCCCCAGATCATCTCCAACATCAACGCCTGTCTCGCCGTCCAGGCCACCATCAAGTCGACACTCGGACCCTATGGCGGTGACCTATTAATGGTGGATGCCAACGGCAGGCAGACAATCACAAACGATGGCGCCACCGTCATGAAGCTCCTCGACATTGTCCACCCTGCCGCGCGAATCCTCGTCGACATTGCCCGATCACAAGATGCCGAAGTCGGCGACGGCACCACCTCGGTCGTCGTGCTTGCCGGCGAGATCCTCAAGGAGGTCAAGGAACATGTCGAACAGGGTGTCAGCTCACAGATCATCATCAAGGGCCTGAGGAGGGCCTCCACCATGGCTGTCAACAAGATCAAGGAGATTGCCATCAGCACCACCGAGTCCAACCGCCGCGAGACCCTGAGCAAGCTGGCCGCCACCGCCATGACCAGCAAGCTCATCAAGAGAAACACAGAGTTCTTCACAGAGAGTAAGCGATTCAATGGGTGTGTCGCAAACACGCTACACTAGTGCTAGTACTAACAGACCCCGCCTGTGCGCAGTGGTTGTCGACGCCGTCCTGTCCCTCGACCAAGAAGACCTCAACGAAAAGTTAATAGGCATGAAGAAGATCCCCGGCGGCTCCCTGACCGACTCGCTCTTCGTCAACGGTGTCGCCTTCAAGAAGACCTTCTCGTACGCCGGTTTTGAGCAACAGCCCAAGTCGTTCAAGAACCCCAAGATCTGCTGCCTCAACGTCGAGCTCGAGCTCAAGGCTGAGAAGGACAACGCCGAGGTGCGCGTCGAGCAGGTTTCCGAGTACCAGGCCATCGTCGACGCCGAGTGGCAGATCATCTACAAGAAGCTCGAGGCCGTGCACGCGACAGGCGCCAAGGTGGTGCTGTCCAAGCTGCCCATCGGCGATCTGGCCACCCAGTACTTTGCCGACCGCGACATCTTCTGCGCCGGCCGTGTCACCTCGGAGGATAYGGAGCGCGTCGTCCAGGCCACTGGCGCCACCGTCCAGAGCACCTGCTCCGACATCCTGCCCGAGCACCTGGGCACCTGCGGCACCTTCGAG
>RANY01001070.1:0-30682 GCA_009805235.1 Neurospora pannonica FGSC 7221
GTTCGACAGTAGTCAATTGATCATTATCACCGAGACTAGTATCACGCACGCATACTTGTTGTGAACCTTTTGGCTTCACCGAACGTCTTCTGATAGTGTTTTACCTTCAGCTATCTCATTTAGGCAGATCAGACTGCCGTTCGTCACATCCTCCCTGGCTCGTCACTCTTCACGACCAGCTCGCCGCGGCCCACAACCAAGTACGCGAGATCGCCTTCTCCATGGGAATGGAGCACACCAAGGACCTCACCCTCCTCAAGGAACAATACGAAATCCTGAGGAAGAACTACACCACTGTCACCCATCTCTTCGATTCCGGATTGGAAGCTGCCCAAGCTCAGGTCGCCCACCTGGAGCAACAAGTTCAGCAGGCCAGCACCCGCTTCGCCTCCGAAGTCTGGACCACCATTGCGCAGTACGGCAAGAAGGATGAGGAACGCCAGAAAGCCTTCCACCACCTTCGCGACGCGATCACTCAACAACAACAGGCAATTGAAACGCTCCATGAGAAATCCACCCGCCAGCAGTCCGTCCTAGGACACGTCGAAACCTGAGCAACCAACAAGGACGCACAGATCAACAATATCCTCGACAAACTCGTCGACCTCTGCCAGTTAAAGGACCTCGAAGAGCAAATTGCCGCAGTTCAACAGAGCACCCAGAGGGCTGTTCAAGAAGCTTTCGAGCGCTCCGGACAACAAGCCCCCGACGCTGCCTCAGTCCTCCGAGTTATGGAACAACGCGCTGCAACGCGCCCCCCTTCCAGTCTAAGCACCGCATTCTGCTCTATCAACCCAACGCTCAGCTCCCCTGGCAACGATACTATCCAACGCGCCTAAGCCCAGTGGCAGGCCAAACAAGCCAACGTCCAGTACGAAGCTATCCAAGCTGGAGCCTTTGGAGCCAACACTGCGTTCCAATCCTACCAGCCTTCGTCAGGGAACTAAGGACTCCCGGGGCCTCCACGGCCACCATGCCACGCTACCTTTGGCAACCTCCCCAGCCCAGATAGCTCGGGTCAGCGCGAAGCTGACAGGTTCCTTCAAAATCTGACTATCCAAGTGCCCCCCGTTCACTTCAGCAAGCCCTTAGCGTATGATGGGAAGGACCTTTCCAAATTCCGGCCCTGGTGGTATAAGGTTGAGGCCTACCTCGATACCTATGCCTCTAGCTTCGCCACCTACAACTACAAGATCAACTGGGTCGGCTCCCTTTTGACCGACAAAGCCCAGACGTAGCATAACCAGAGGATAAAGCAAGCCCGCCGTATGAACTTCGCCGACACTTAGTCAGGTTATTCAACTGCCCTCCAAGACCAGTTCAAGGACCCCTCCGAGCAGCACCGTAACGCGAAGAAGATGATGGACCTGAAGTACGATGGCGATATAGTCCAATATATCACCACGCTTCTCAACCTTAATGATGTTATCCAGTGGTCAGGAACCACCTTCCGGAACCACATCTCCAAGACCCTGCCTTCCAAAATCATCAAGATGGTTTACCAGACCCATGGAGGAGTCCCCAGCTCGGACGACGACTTCCTCAACGCAGTGCAAGAAGCTGGCCAGGTCTACGAGAACATGCTTCAAGACCCCAGGCTCTCAGAAAAAGGCGCGCCCACTTCAAGGACGGAGCACTCGAAGTCAGGCTAACAACCCTGAAAGGATTCACGCTCCCCTTCTGACCGAAATCAATCCTCAAGAACTGATCGACCAGCCAAGGACAAGAAATGGTCCGGCGTCCGCGAAGCCTTGAAAGACATCGATCAGAGCGATGTCGATCAACGTAAAAAGGATCGAGTATCTTGTTGGTGATACGGACGAGACAATTACCACACTCTTGAGTGTTTCGCAAGGAAGGATACCAATGGCAAGGACTTGCCCTAACCTGCAGTTACGGCCGCCATCTCCGCTAAACGGAAAAACAGCGACTGCGAAGAAGAGGGAGCTGAGGACCTCGCTAATAACGATGAGGCCCAGTTCAAGAAAGCCAAAACCAGCGCGATCACCCGGGCTATGCAGACTATGGAACAGGACAACGATTCCGACTCGGATTTTTGAGTGGCCGCTATGAAGCACCACATGGATCAGCACAGCCTCACCTTGGTGCCAGCCCAGAACACCCCATCGTTTGCACTCTGAAAAGGCTAAGCCTTGACGACGAACTCGAGCAACCTCCTCACAAGAAACCCTACTCAGAGCCTCTATCAGGACCCCGGCCAATCGTGAAAATGACCCTCCTCTACAATGACCAAGAACACCCAGTCCGCGTCCTCTTGGACCCTGGAAGCTCCATCTCGGTTATGTCCTTCTACTAAGCTAGAGTCTGGAAGCTTCCCCTGATCAAGCGAGCCAACATCCGTATCCTCATGGGGTTCAACGCAGCGGTTGACACCATGGGCGGACGATACTATACTGAAGCCGTTGTCCTAAGACACTAAGAGGATCACTATACCAAAATCAACTTTGAGCTCTCTACGATGGACGATCAGTGCGACATCATTCTTCTACATTGGTGGCTGCAACAGCACGAGCTAGCCTACTTCTTCGACAAGACACAGGAGATCAAGTTCGCTTCAGATTACTGCCAGCAAAATTGCACTAGCACTATTGTGCTAGGACTACCCCCCACCAAAGCCATTGCCAGTATCCAGACCAAAATCGACGCCGCCATCGCTGCCGTCCCAGAAGAATTCCGAATGTACCTCCCCATCATGAGCGACGAAGCTGCTGTGCGAATGCCAGATCACTAACCTTGGAACCACAAGATCGACCTGAAAGATAGTGAAACGCCACTACACGGGCCCCTCTTTGCGATGAGCGGTCATGAACTGGACGCCCTTAAACTCTGGCTTGAGAAGATGCTGAACTCAGGACGAATCAGAAAATCCACCTCATCCTGCAGCGCGCTCCTTATGTTCGTCGACAAAAAGGACCCAGACGATCCCCTCAGGCTAGTAGTTGACTACCGGGTGCTCAACAGAATGACTGTCCCAGTCAGGCACCCTATCCCGCTTATCACAGAGCTTCAGCATGCCCTCAGGACAGCCAAGGTCTTTTCGAAGATCGACCTCAAATCAGGCTTCTTCCTAGTCTGCATGGCTAAGGGCCACGAGTGGAAAACAGCCTTTCGATGCAAATACGGCCTTTTTAAGTACATCGTCATGCCTATGGGACTGATTAACGCCCCTTTGACATTCCAAGCCATGATGAACCACCTGTTCATGGACCTGCTGGACGTGGGGGGTGCTCGTCTACCTAGATGACATCTTGATCTACGCTGACACAGTGGAAGAGCACGATCGGTTGGTACTAGAGGTCTTGAAATGGCTCACTGACAATCACCTTGCCATCGCCCCTCAGAAGTGCAAATGGAGAACGACCAAAGTCGAATTTCTAAAATACATCATTTCTCCAGACGGCATCGGCATGGCCGAAGACAAGGTCCGTGCCATCTTAGCCTGGCAGCTACCTAAGACCCTCAAGGAATCTCAATCCTTCCTGGGCTTCGCCAACTTCTATTGGCGCTTCATCAAGGGATTCTCGACCATCGCCCAGGCCATCTTAAAAGGCAACGCTCTGGATAAGAAACTCTGGAAATGGACCGAGCCCATGACTCAAGCCTTCAATGATCTGAAAAGAGCTTTCACAACAGCGCCAGTCCTGGCTCACTTTGACCCAGAAAAGCTAGCAATCATGGAAACAGACGCCTCAGACTTCAGTATCGGCGTAGTGCTCTCACAGAAAAGAGAGGATGGCAAGATGCACCCCGTTGCCTTTCACTCAAAGAAAATGACGCCGGCTGAGATGAACTACGAAATCTACGACAAGGAGCTCCTCGCCATCGTCGACAGCTTCGATCGTTGGAGGATCTACCTCGAAGGAGCCAAGCACAGGATCGAGGTCTTCTCTGACCACCAAAATCTGGCTTACTTCACGCACGCCAAAGTCCTTAACTGACGGCAAGCACGATGGGCAATCCAGCTCGCTAATTTTTGGTTCATTATTAACTACCGACCTGGGCACCTCAATGCTAAAGCCGACGCCCTCTCTCGCCAAGAAAGCTTCAAACCTGAGAAGGGGGGGAGTGAGGACCAGCCGATCACATCGGTCCTGCAAGAAAAACACTTCTCACACTCTAAAGGAAGCAGTTTCCTCTTGTCAAAAGATAGGCTCTGTAGCATCTCGACCCCGCGTTGGAATGACGAATTCATCAGGCAGATCAAGGAAGCCAGAACAGCTGATCCCGCCTACATGGAACAGTTCAACAAAGACAATGACAAGGACTTTGAAAAGATCGATGACCTGCTCTACCAGAAGAATTGCCTCTGGGTTCCCGCCAGCCTGCAGACCCAAGTCATCACTTCCGAGCATGATACCCAGGTAGCCGGCCACATAGGTATGGACAAAACCATGGAGCTTATCACAAGGAACTTCTAGTGGCCAAAGATGGAGGAATCGATCCGCGAATACGTTCGAGGCTGTCACAAGTGCCAACAGAACAAGCCGCCTCGACATTCGCCTCACAGCCTCCTACAACCCATAAAGCTTCATTACACGCCCTGAAAATCAGTCGCCATGGACTTCATCACAGACTTACCCCTCTCCAACGGCTGCGACTCCATCTGGGTTATAGTAGATTCCTTCACGAAGATGGCACACTTCATCCCTCTCAAAGTGGGAGAAAAGAAGACTGAAGACCTCATCAAGATTTTTGCCCGCTCATATTGGCGCCTGCACGGAGTACCCTTGGACATTATTTCTGACCGCGACTCAAGATTCACGGCCCACCTCTGGAAGGACTTCCTGAAGCTTGTCGGTATTAAAAGCCGCATGAGTACAGCGTTCCATCCCCAGATGGATGGCCAGACTGAGCGGCTCAACCAGATCCTCGAGGTTTACCTTCGTGCCTTTGTCAACTACGAGATGAGCAACTGGGAAGACTTGCTAGCCACTGCCGAGTTCGCATACAACAATACTATCTCATCGTCAACCGGCCTTTCTCCGTTTTACGCTAACTACAGATATCACTCTGCTTTACACAACCCCCCTGATGGCGCTCCTCGCAACCCTGGGAGTTGTTTCTATGCCCATTAGATGACCCAGGTTTATGACTACGCCTGTAAGCATCTCGACCGCGCTCGTCAGAGGATGAAGGAGTGGGCGAATAAGAAACAAACGGAGGCGCCGGTCTACGAGGTGGGACAGTTGGTTATGTTGAACGGTAAGCACATCAAGACGAAACGCCCCTCCAAGAAGCTTGACAAAAAGCTCTATAGTCCTTTCAAGATATCTCAGGTGATTTCCCCTACTGCTGTCTGACTTACCTTACCCAAGACTTGGCGTATCCATGATTCCTTTCACGTCTCTCTCCTGGAACCCTATCGTGCTGGCAATCAGGTAGCCCCTGACCCTGACCAGGTCCTGCGAGAGGCAGCCCCAGCAGAGTCAGAAGACTATGAGGTTGAGAAAATATTGGACTCCATGAAGCTTGAGAAAAAGGTCTTGTATCGAGTCAAGTGGGAAGGTTGGAACAAAGCCAGTGATAACATTTGGGAGCCATGGGAGCACTTCTTCACTGATGGAGCTAAGGCTCATATTGTAGCCTTCCACGCACGTCATTCTGACAAACCTCAGGACCCCTGGGTCCCCATGACCCTCGATGAAACGACCCCTCAACACCAAAACTGAGCATCCTGAACCTTGCCGGCTCGAGGTGAGCCTTCGAAGAAGGAGGAGCTGGTGTCACATAGACATCGACACCCTGGTCCAATTCTAGGATCGACAGTCAGCCCCATTCCAGAAGAGCCGCACAGCTAACAGAAGGGATCAGCCTCACAGGTCAATGCCTCAGGCAACTAGGCCTCAAGGCTACAGAGGGATATTTCCCTGATGGCACAACTTACCCGAATCCCCTCACAGCCACCTAACGGTTCTAGCCAATGGCACAACTACCGACCATGCTAACCACGCAAGCCAGGCCTCTGAGAGGGGAACCCTGCTCTCACGGGCTCTCCTCTGGCCAACCAAGCTGACGAAGGGATGCCGGAGACAAGGCCGGCGCCTGAAGGACGAAGGAGACTGGATGAAGCTATTCAGGGAAGACCCACATATAAGCACGACTATGTACACTGCTAGATAGATGCCTTACGGCCTTACCAGGCCAATAAGACCTTGTACGTACTGATCAGGAGGAAGGATGACTTTAGCATAAGAAGGCGAGGGAACCCAGCTTCTGCCTTGAGGCTCGAAGGGTTCAACAAAGCCTTCGAGACCAAAGTAGTTTATTAGCTGAATTGAACTACTGTTCCAAGCCCAATATCTTGCCCTTGTCATACAAACTAACAAACAAACCAGGGTTAGATTGTACAACTTTTGATAAACGGACCTTCAAAATGAAAGACGACAATGAAAAGAACTCAATTATGTTGATAGGAAGAATTTTATACTGATAGTTTCAAGTTCGCTGATTTCAAATCCACAACCGTATTTCTTGTATCTGCCCATTTGGTGGAGAGACAGGCAGATGAAGTTTTGTTCGTTTTGTCTCGAAGGTCCGTTTGCCACTAAGGTGTCGGAAGGGAAGCTCAACTCGGGAAGTTGCATTCGGCTAGACTATCAAGACGTTTGAGCTCAGGAACATAAGTATGGTGGTTGGCTTGCAACACACTATCGGCGCAGCCGCCAATACCTTCGTTTGTAGACGAGTCGATTGGCCGAGACAGCTCTATGCCAGAGGCCCAGAGCTGCGAAACAGGGTAACGGCAGCGTTGAGAGCGACAAGCCAACCACAGCTCTAATGATCAGATGCCAGCAGCCTCCAACTCTACTCAAAGTGTGCTTGAGGCCCGACTTGTACTTGTCTGCCTTGACTTAAGTAGATGACGTGACCCAAACTAGTTCGATTTTAACACCATGCATTTGAGTCTGAAGAAAAGTTTGGCAACAAAATTGCCCTTTAGACAGAATAAGACACGCAAACTCCACAATAAGTTGCGTTCTGGGACAGCAGAAAACTCCCTTCGACATATCAAACCATCAGCAAGGCGCACCCTTCCCAAGTCAAGTATGGCGACCCCAACCTTGATCTTATCCCTTCCAGACCTCCAGGTCTTCCTCTCTTTGATCCCTCCATTCAGCACGTTTTATCTGGACCTTGAGGGCAAAAGTCTCAGCCGCAATGGAACCTTCACGCTATTGACAATTCTCGTCCTTCCCACATGGGCAACAAGCATTGTCAATGTCTAAACCCTCAGTGACTCTGCTTTCACTACTCCCGGCACAGACGGAAACACCCTTAAAGCCATCTTCGAAGATCCCCATACTTCCAAATGCTTCTGGGACGTACGCAACGACGCGGACGCCCTCTGGGCGCACCACAAGGTTCGTCTCGCAGGCATCACAGACGTCCAGCTTCTCAAAAACGGATTCCGCGTTGGCGATAAGACGTACCTCTACAGGCTCGACAGGTGTATCGAAAGGGATCTTGGGCTAAAATACATAGAGAAGCAGCGCTGGGTCAGAACCAAGTAGGAGGTGCGGGCTCTGATAAACATGCACAATAATGATATCTTCTCCCGCCGTCCTCTGGACGCCAAAACGCTGCAGTATTGCGTCAACAATGTCGTTTACCTGCCTGCGCTCTATAACCTCTACGCCAAGCGTATCACTAAGTCTAGCGGATGGCTGGGAAAAGCTATGGATGAGAGCGTGCGTCGCGTGGTCGAAGCTTGCGGCCCTGGGTACGTGCCTCAATCTGAGAATAAGAAGTTCAGACCTTGGGGCTCAGGGTTGAGCAGAAACTTCTGGTACTGACGATGGAGGAACGGCTTAAGAAGATGAAAAAGGACGAGTTGTTTTGGCTATAGAGGCCAGCTGAGGCTCGGGGAATCAAGGCAAGAGATAACCTAGATATAGTTTTGTCTGATGCAGGATAGCCCAAGTTGGATTTAGCAATATGACGCTTACGGCCTTTTTGCTGGTTGACTGAGCCTGTGGACACTTGATCTTGTTTTCGAGACGCAAACTTATCTTGCATTATTGAAGTCATAGTGCAAAGCTAGAATTCTTCGAGTGTTATCTGACTCCCAATCGGTAGGAGAACCTCCTCTGGGGCTGTGTATCAGAGGTATGACTACCTACTCCTCCAGAATCTTGATCAATTCATTCTTCGTCTCCGAAACTATCTCTGAGAGATTAATTCCGTACTGATATGCACTCGTGTGAGGGCAATGTCGGTCGTTCTGCAGACATAAAGGATACAAGTCCCGCATTCCTGGTATTTCGTCGAGGCCCGTACCTGCATACCTTATCTTTTGGCCTTTTTGCCTTTCTGGAAAACCTGATGATGCCTTCTTTTATTCCTGCAAGTGTGAGTCTAATGCTCATGGACCACTGTCCCTTTGGTTTTTTAGTTGGCATAAAACTACAACTCGAGTGCCCTTACCTCTTCTTCCACTTTTTCACACTCTTCTTCTGATAGCAATGTCTACCACCAATGGTAAGCGAGTGTAGGCGTCCCTAACGGCGTTGGGGAAGCCGTAGTTGTCTTGGCACGCGCTGATGACTTCTGAGACTGCGTCAACGATTGAGATGATGCTGGAGGCGACGCTGAGGACTTCCAGGCCTGACATGTTCGGTGAAAGTCTGGGGTGGAACAAACGACATAAAACTAGAAAAACGGGAGAGATGATATCAGTCATCAGGTGTGTGAGAACCCGGCCTAGCTGTTGAGCTGCATGTTAGGGAATGAGGGGTATTTTAGTAATCGTGTTTGGGTAGCGCGAGTCGATAGGGCTCTGGGAAGCCAACGAAGATTGACATTAGGCATAAGTTTTGTCTCATTTTGAGTGGTTCTACAGAGAGTCCCAGGTGAAAGGGGCTTGGGTTTCAATTTCGAGTGAGGTACATTGTTAGATAAGGAGCAAGAATGGACACTCTCCCCAAGGCCCTGATCCACAGCCCTCATCATGCTCAGGGCGAGGGCAGTAGCCCAAAGGAGGACCTCTTTTCTGTCTCTCTCCATCTAATCTTATATCTCTATCCGTCTCCTTCGAGCTCCCAAAGACTGGAAGAGATAAGAGGGCAACCCCCTATAGCACCCAGCGCTCACCACAATTTAATCAAGTCAATTTTCACAGTGAAACTTGAGTTATTTGAATATACTGAAGACGATGATTGAATTGATTGAATTAATTGACTTGATTGACATACTTGAGACGATTTTGAGGCCTGCTAGCAGCTCTACTGCGTGTTGTCTCTCTGTAACTTGCGCCTGTTATGTCACTCTCACTGACATATGTTAGAGATTGGCGCTGTCATCGGCAGATGTTACTGGCGTAAAATAAACGCCTCCAATGTTAATTGCATCACGGCGAAGCCAGTGCTTCAAACATTGAACCATCTCGAGGGTCTCTGGATTCATTGCGAGTCTCTGGATAGTAAGAGTTAGCTTCGCCAGGCTTAAGGCTCTCTCGCAGTCTGCCACCATTGCCAGGATCGAGAAGAGATCTAGCGCCAGCGTATTCAAGGTCGAGAACTGCTGCCGGCGATCCATCCACTACTTTATGGGATTATCGATTTCGATAGGCAGCTCCAGGCGTAGATACCGCTCCAGTTCTGTCGTATCCGAGGCTCCATTTCGCAGGCGTATAAGATCAGTGCTAAGCCACTGGCCATATTCGCCATCTTCCTGCTCAGCCCGTAGCTTTTGTGGGCGGCTCTCTGAACGAGGAGGAGATTGGTTGTTCGCTTGATCGCGATACCACGCTGTCCAGTATCCCTCAAGACCTTCCTTRGCATCTCGAAGCCACGCAAGCTGATCGCCCGTATTCCAGCGAGTCTCAAGCCAACGCAGACTGCGCCCTRGATGTAAAATGACTGCTGCTGCAAAGAGRGGAGACTCTCCAAGCTTCGTGTAGTACTCGTTGAGCTTCTGCCACGCGTTTGTGATAGAGAGACGAAGGTAGCCTCGCGAATCGCTAGAGAGAACGTTCAGGCGCGCCGCTACGCTTGGAGGGCCGAGGGAGAATTCTTCTTGAAYRTGGAGAGGCAAGGCCTGCGTATTCAACTCGGAAGATCATACACGAGCGGACTGATTTCCTCGTATGCGTCCATTACGTAAAGCTAGACAAGGTAGATAAACCTAGCTCTGGGTAATAGCGTCGTCTCCTGGCTCATCGAAGAAGAGCTTCCAGTCCTCTAGCTTTTTCAGGAGAAACTCTATCCCAGAAAGGACCTCCTAGAGATAGCCGAAAGAGCCCTTCTTGCCCTAGCCTTGGCATCTCATGGTCTAGAAGTAAAGAGGCTCGACTACCACCTTCAGCTCAGCAAGCAGTCGCTAGTCCTTGGTAGTAAGAAAGTCTTTAGCAGAAATCCCGTATCCCTCGCCTTCAGAGAGTTGGAGCTATACAAAGAAAGACTGGATGTGATTCTTCTTCTTGATAGCTCTGTCGATCATAAGGTACGTGGAGTTCTATCGCGTGTCATTGCTGAGAGTGAGCTGTAACTCGGCTGTTGATTCTTCATGGAGCAGCCAGTCGTCTTGATTGTCAGTTTCCTGGGCTAGGATCTTGAAAGATTCACTGCGCTGGGGCGATGNTCATAAGGTACGTGGAGTTCTATCGCGTGTCATTGCTGAGAGTGAGCTGTAACTCGGCTGTTGATTCTTCATGGAGCAGCCAGTCGTCTTGATTGTCAGTTTCCTGGGCTAGGATCTTGAAAGATTCGCTGCGCTGGAGCGATGATCTGATGAACTTGATGATCTTCTGGAGTTTGCTAACAGGGCCTTGCTGCCTCCATAATCGCAGATCAGCCAGAAGAGTATCAGAGGAGTTCTGCCGTTGAGATTCCTCCTCAAATGTCTCATAGTCCTCGCCATAAAGGAAGGCCTTGTCCACTAGATTAAGGATGTGGCCGTAGCAACGCATATGCCGCTCTATCATATCGGTCTTAGTAAAGACGAGGTTGATCTGGCGGAAGAAGGCAGCAGTGCAGGTGTCATTGCTCGAGGCGTTATCAGAAACAAGCGTCTTGATACGGTCTTGGATCTCCCACTCCTTCACAACCCAGAGTAGCGTAGTCGCGAGGTTATCACCAGAATGGGCGCTGCTCTGCCGCGTCAGAGTAAGGAGACGTTGCTGCTGGATCCCTTTGCTGTCAAGGAAGTGGCTGGACACTGCCATGATCGCATAGTTGTTGGATGACGTCCAAAGATCAAAGGCAAGATGGATCCTCAAGGCAGCGGCCTTCAATGATGCCTTGACAGCGCCTCTCTTCTGTTCGTATATGGTCTCCAGCTGACAACGCTGGCTTGAACAAGACCAGGGGATCTGAGAGGCAAGGGAAGTATCGAAGCGGCGGAAGACCTCAGCGATATATCTCTCGGTATAGATTCCAAAGGGCTGACTGGCATTCACGATGTGGCCAATGAGAAGCTCCTAAATCTCTCAGACTTGTGGCACCTGCGCATATCGCGGCCTTTTTGACAGACGGTATAGCGGTTCCAACTCTGAGCTGTCGACCTGCTTGCTCGGGGTGACAATCTTGTGCTTTTTCTCGAGATGAGCACTTGCTGAACTCGTGGCTTCGACAGAGTAGATAGTATCGATAGCGAACTTCTCGTCACAGCGACGACAGACCTAGAGGCGGCTGGCTAGGTAAATTTTAGCGAACGATCTTCTGGCAAAGCGGAAGTTGGAGACGTACGTCGCAGGCGGCCCTGGTTGATCTCGCGAAGGAAGACACCATGGTCCTTAATCCACGTCTTCGGCGGCCGGGATCCCTTCTTCCAAAGGCGCTCGTCTTCGATAAAACAATGCCCTCACTATCTCACGATCAGGAAGCTGTCGAAGCGGCCAGAATCACTTGAGGACTATGACTCTGACAGCTGCGCGATAATGGAGGCCGGAGGACGCCCGCCAAATACACTGAGGGTCATAGAGTCTGGGCAATTGAACTGGATAGATTGGAAGGCTTTCTGACCGTAGAACTAAGGCTAGGGATTGCATTCGAGGATGGGCTGTCGTCGCGTCAGAAGTCGCGTAGCCTGTCCCCCTGTCTCGAGGGAATCGACACGACTGCTAAATCTCTGATCTAATTGATGGAAGGTCACATGAAAAGTCATGTGACCATAAGTCAATCAATCAATTAGGAAGTCAACTTTCTACCCTCGCGAACTTGCTTGATTGAGCTCTCAAGAGCACGTAATTGCTTGGTTGATTAGTTAACTTGATTGACATGATTGAATTGTGGTAAGCGCTGATGGCACCTGTCCGCTCAAAGCCTCCTGAACCTTACCCTTGCTTCCCCTGCCTTCAACCTTCTATCTTCTTCCTTCCTCTTCCTCCCTCTTTCTCCCTCTTCCTCCCTCTTCCTCCCTCTTCCTTTCTCTTCCTCCCTCTTCCTCCCTCTTCCTCCTTCTTCCTCTAACTTGCTCTTCCTCTAACTTGCTCTTCCTCTCTCTATCTTGTCAACGAGGCAGACAGGCTCGTACTCTGCTTTGCCTGACGAACTTGCACAAATACCAGACATTTAGCTAACACCCACCTCCCTCCTCCAGGCAGCAGCCGCTCAGTGTTACGATGCTTATCATAGTTGTAAGGACTTCCGTGCAAGATACCAGGAGAAATTTGGCCGCACGCTATACGTTTCCAACGTCGATAGGACCTCTGGGCTCTGAATGCCCCGTACTGAACTAACTGGGGAAACATAACCATAGTGTGAAGGGAGAAGGCCCCTTTAACTACAAGGGTCTGCTCAGCCGGATCATCATTCACCTTACGATAATGGAATTTCTGCAATGTTGTCCGGATGGTGCCAAGAATATTCGCATACTTGGTACCCGAGTCCCTGAGAGGGAAATCTGAGCTGTGAAAAAGTACATGGAGTCCCATTCTACTGAGTTCACCAACCTGCCCAGTGCTGAACGCTCAGTCAAAAACAAGTTTTCAAATATGTTAGCCCTGAACTACGAAGACGTGAAAGCCTTTCATCTCGATAGTATGAAAGGGTAATTCTACGAGAGATATGACTGCAAGACTAGAAGCCACAAATCAAAGTAATATTAAGTGTAAAGAGGAAAGGGAAGCTGTCAAACGAGAGCATCGCGGTTCTGAACATATAAGTCAGAACTGCTACTCGTTACCGCCTTTCCAATCTGTAAGTCTTATCGATAAGAACATGAGCCTCATTCCATCTGATGTGCCATAGTGCCCTGTGCCTGGCACCCCATTGCCCAGTGGCTAGTGCTCTGATGACCTGTCCAGTTATGCCATGACAAATAGGATGCAGATATACAGATTAGAAACTTTACCAGTAGTTTAACCAAATAGAGGCTGAACTTCAGATTGCACTCTGCAGCAAGAAGAATTAAGATGAGCCTAGCTACTCCATTCTGATACAGTAGCTAAGGACGACAGCGTGTCAGAATGCTCAGGCCCAAGGACTCGCTGCCGAGCTTCAACACAGTCTTGCATCAACGCTAGGGCATCTTCATGTCGACCTTGACTATTCTACGTGAAAGCAAGGTTGTTTATACTCGCCAGCGTATCTGGGTGGTCGGCTCTGAGCTTCGCCTTGCTCGTCTCCATCACTTGCACCTCTAGCTTCTTGGCCTCATCCCACCAGCCTTGATTCCTGTACGTCGACGCTAGGTTAGCTATGCTAGTCAGCGTTGAGGGATGATCGGCCCCGAGCTTTACCTTGCTCGTCTCCATCACCTACACCTCCAGCTTCTCAGCCTCGTCCCACCGGCCCTGGTTACTGTACGTTGACGCCAGGTTGCCCATGCTCGTTAGCGTGTCTAGGTGGTCGGCTCCGAGCTTCACCTTGCTCGTCTCCATCACCTGCACCTCTAGCTTCTTGGCCTCCTCCCATCGGCCTTGGTTCCAAAGCGTCGTGTTCAGCCTTCCATCGATTCAGATGGCGTAGTTCTCGTAGGGGTTCTGCGTATCTTATCTCGTAAGTTATTCCGAGTTTTTGAGCGCCTCCTCTTCAACGACGTCTTAGTCGCGGCTGATGAACCTAATTGAAGCGGAGCTTCAACTATCGTGGAGGTAATTTCATCTGCTGAAGAATAATTGAACGACGATACGATTTCTAATGATGAACCTAGTTGTAAATGTTAGCAAACTTAACTATTAGTTCTTGCAGGGAGAAGCTACCTTTTGCAAGTTGTAAAGATGCTATATTCTTTACGACAAGGAGAGATTTCGCGTGGGACGAGCCTAAGGCTACTGAATAACCAGACAGCGCCTGCTGATACATCGCTTCAGCCTCCTTTAGCCGGCCCTGAGTCTTATAGAGAAGGCCCAAGTTGTGAACTGTATCGAGAGTCGACATATGATCTAGTCCAAGCGCCTTCTCGCTGCCTTCTAGTGCCCGCTTATACATCGTTTCAGCCTCCTTTAGCCGGCCCTGAATTTGATAGAGGATGCCCAAGTTGTGAACTGTATTGAGAGTCGACGTATGATCCGGTCCAAGCGCCTTCTCCTTGCCTTCTAGCGCTCGCTAATACATTGTTTTAGCCTCCTTTAGCCAGCCCTGAGTCTTATAGAGGTTGCCCAAGTTGTTAACTGTATCGAGAGTCAACGTATAATCCGGTCCGAGCGCCTTCTTCTTGCCTTCTAGTGCTCGCTCATACATCGTTTCAGCCTCCTTTAGCTGGCCCTGATCTGAGTAGAGGTTGCCCAAGCTATGTGTTGCATGACCGATGGTAATGTCTTCAATGTTGCACTCTTCTCCTTCTAATCCTCCCATCCACCATAAGCACCTCTCCGTATGAGAGAGAAGCCGTCACTAGAGTACCCAATAATTCTTAGTCGTATTATGGGGCACCGAAAATCCTATTAACATTACCGCTAGCCGTAGAAACACTCTCTTCCCAGCGTCATCTTGTATATGCAATATTCATCTATGCACTACCGGATGCATGCTATAGCTGCTTTGCTTGGACTCTCAGGCCTCAATCATAGAGTAGCAGAGCAGCAGGGTCGCTGTGACAAGGGTAGTGTTCTGGGCTTGGAACAAAGAGTTCAATTCAGCTAATAATCTCCTTTGGTCTCGAAGGCCTTGTTGATTCTTTCAACCTCCAGAGAAACGCTGGGCTTCAAGGCCTCCTTATACCAAAGAGGATCAGTACGTACCAAGCCTTTATGGCCTGAGGCCATAAGGCATCGAGACAGGGCTATCTAGTTGATCTGCATACATGTAGATCCTCATAAATGCCTTCATCTATTCTCCCGCTTTCTTTTGGCGCCAGCCTTCGCTAGTCTGCCTCGTCCTTACTCGATTGGCTAAGGTTACTCCCGTGATGACTGGGGTTGCTAAGAAGCCTGGGTAAGTGATGCTGATGACAGGGAGGTCAGGTCCAGGCAAGGCTGAGTGTTGATGCCCTATCCCTAGGTTGTGGGCGAATGTCCGTGTGACAGTCGCTATGTTGAAAAACTCAACCTCGTTGCATGCTATATCGCGGAGCCATTTGGGCCACTACTCCTGGTCATTTCTGGCCACTTGCAGTAGACTGTGCCACATCTCTCTATTGTCAAGAAAAGCCCAAAGCCGTAGCAGATTCCCAGCGGTCTTGTCCCTTGTCTCGATCTCGTTGAACGATATTGACCACGTCGTCCTCACGCTGCGAGTACCGTAGTCTAGCAGGCCGGAGTCCGTATTCTAGAACAGTTCATCCCACTGCTTCTCATATAGGTGAATATACTTAGCGATTGGTACGTTTAATCCTCCCATATATGCAGCGGCTTGCGCGAGTGCAAGTGGCAGACCTCCTAATTTTGAATCTAGCAACTTTTTTTGCATCATCATCCATCACTGAATTAGCGCGTTAGCATCAGCTTTAGGGTTGGGTCTCGTAGTAACCTGGGATGCTCACTTAGTTCCTTCCCGTACCACTTCTCGAATATTTTCTTACTCAAGTCTGGGTCAGCAGATTCAATGCGCTTTGATTCGCCAAGCTGTGCTAGCTTGGACAACCGGAATATAATCAGGACTGTGCCGTGGTCACTCCGAAGATACTTTTGAATGTCATAAGCGCCCGGTATTTCTCCTTGCGTATGATCCAGATTAACGTTATCGAAGATCAAAAGCCAATCGACATTGTTATCTTTTGCGAGCCACTCTTGTACGTGCTCCACAATCTCGTTGAGATCGACTTTATCGCCTGTTTTTGGACTTCTGATATTCTCAGGAATCTGGTCTTTTGGTATCCTCTTTGCATAACTGGCAAAGCTTTGTTTAAGGCTGTCTTCTGATGTGCCATCCAACCAAAAGATGGCGCTGAAGGCAGCTTGGTATTGCCGTGCAAAATTGACAGCTAGTTGAGTTTTCCCAATTCCGCCGAGCCCGTGAAGAACAAAGACATTGCACCCTTGTTTTTTCTGGTAGTAAGGAAGAAGAGATTTCTCAATATCAGTAATATCAGAGGGTCGAGGCACGAAATTGTGTGACATCAGCATACCCCGAAGAGAGAATTTGACTCTATAGTGACCGCCTTTGGTCTGTTCGATGCGGGTTTTATCGTGGCGAGGATTGGTAATGCGCAAGTCCTTTAAGCATTGCTGATCCTTCTCTGACATTTGCTGCATCTCCTGRTGCCTTGCAGAATCAACAAGCGGGTTCATAGCTTCTTGCGGACCATGTGYGTCCCCAGAAAMCCTTTCGCTCCCTGGGTACTTATCCAAAACAGCCTTCGCAACTGATGCAGCAGTAGCCGCCGCATAGTCCTGCCACATTTTACTTTTGTGGCTGTCAGCGTAGTCACATACCCCTTTGATCACAATAGAAGGCAGTTCGTCCCAAGCTCCCGCACCNGCAGTAGCCGCCGCATAGTCCTGCCACATTTTACTTTTGTGGCTGTCAGCGTAGTCACATACCCCTTTGATCACAATAGAAGGCAGTTCGTCCCAAGCTCCCGCACCCTCCATCTCTATGCCGATGACTCCTTCCGTAGCGAGAGCCTTGCGGTACTGGGCAGAGCGTATGACACTGTCTCCGGACCCCATACGGCCAATGTGTATCTGAGGAAGCGGGGACGATCCTTAGGCACGATGTCGAGTAAGTCTTTGCCTCGGAACCAACAAATTGTCGTCGCAGCCGAGTTCATCACACTCAATTTCCCAGGATCCCTCGCAGATAGAACCTTGTGTGCAACGGCCGCAATCCAAGGTAGGGTCGTGATGTTTATGTTCGTAGGCATCGCTAAAAAGTTTGTCCTTGTCTACTCTAGGGTATTTGTATTTGCCGGTTTCCCGCTTTGGGTCCGTATCATTTTTCTCCTGAAGCTGCCGTAGGTACTCTGCAGCTTGTTCTTCAACCTCAGGACAACCATCGTCTCCCAGTGACCTAAGCAAGCTCCGAATATTATTGTTCGGTCGGCCGTACACATCCTCGGCTTCAACCTTGTCCTTAAAGCGATCGGAGTATTGTCTTCCAAAGTCGCGGTGAATCAGGATGTTGCTGATAACGATGTCGCCGAGGATGACTTCCTGACTCTTCTTGGGAAACGGCACCCCGGCGCAAATGCCGACGATCAAGGCTAGGGAAATATTGGGGTAACCAATTCAGATGGCAGTAGCTGCACCGGCAGCCGGGACTTTGCCCATGGTATCAAGAAGAACGATAACCACATTGAACCTCCCGATCCGCTCATGCGTGTAGGTATTGAAGTCCCCTTCGGCCCTGACATACCGGTGCCGGTTACTGCCCTTTCCATCCCAGAGATCGTCGAGGAGTAACAAAACAGCTGCTCGTTCCTTGGGTAGTGCGCAGAGTATCGCAATCTCAAAGCCGTTCTTGCTTGCAGGAGCGGCATACTTGAGATCGTCCCCCATTGTTGTGGAGCGGGTGCCTTGTCCGATCTGATAACGACGACACCAACGCTTGTCGGTTTCCAAACGTCCGTATCAATCCTCGCGTTCAAAATGGTGATCTTTTCGGTGTCGCACGATGGACGAGATGTCTGGCAAAAAGAAAGTTGGACTCTGACTTCCACCATAACCGACGGGAACTGAGTAGAGGTATCGGGCACAGCCTCTTCAGCACAGCCTCTTCGGCATAGCTGTCTTGCAAGCAGAAGACTCGTCAATATCGCATTGGGTACATCGTTGGGCATAGGTGATYGAGAGGCCCAGGGCGCCAAGYCCGGAAAGGAAAGGCGTTGGGACAGGCCTCTCCTCAGCCTTTACTGTAAATGTGGCTGCCAGTTCCATTGCGCTGGCAGGGCAGTCCCCTTTTTTCGGTCGCGCGAGAAGGCTCCGGCCCACTTGTGGATGCCTTCAACATTTGGAGGCGGGCTATATCTAGACTACTTAACCGCTTCGGGCATGACTTTCAGCGACCCAGCTTATCTTATCTGTCATTAACATGTCGGCTCAAAATTCAGCGCAAAGTCTGTTAGCCCGCGATCGGTCGTTTTGCGAAAATTTCTCTAAGGTAGACCTCCCGTCGCGCTCAAGATCAAAGCATTGCAGTTACACCAAATGCACTCCCCTGAAAGTGCATACAGAGGATCCCGTTCAAGAATTTGAAGACGGGAAGTACCACCTATCAATCAATCCAGTATTCAATGTGGAGTACATCACAAAGAGCGTAAACTTAGGGGCATTGCTATTGCCTGGGCATCTTTTCATTACGCGATTCTATGGATCAATTACGTGCACGATGGTGTTAGGACGATGCAAAGGAAACAGTGATAAATCAACTTATTGAGGACAAGGGCCAATGGACGCTTCTATGCTTGGCGGCAGGAAACGGGCATGAGACGGTCGTAAAATTGCTTCTCGACAACCCCTTCAAGTAAGTTGGGTGGTATTGTGGTGGAGTGTTACTCGCACTGGCTTGGTAGAGGATGAGCCAATCACGCCTTTTGCTCCCCTGCCAGATCTCCCCACATATCTTCAAGCAGAGGTACGGGGACCAAAGTTCTGAAGACCTATACCAACGGCTTCCCCTTCACTGATATCTGGTCCTCTTCTCAACGTCTGCACAACATCAACACCCACAGCCATGGCTCTCACCGAGCTTCTCGGAGCCCTCCCGTTGGTCTCCAGCGGGATGCCCAAATCCCACGTTGCAGCCATCTACCTTGCCATCGGCTTTCTCTCCTGGTACATTACCTCATCCCTTGCGGCTTGGTACCGTCTCAAGGACTTTCCAGGCCCTCCTACCACTGGCTTTTCTGACATTTGGGCTGCTAGAGCTGTGTGGACCGGCAAAGCACACAAGATCTTTCCCGAAACTCAAGAGAAATACGGTCCAATTACTCGCATTGGGCCCAACGCTCTCATGGTCTACGATGCCGCTACCGTTGTCAACATCAATGGCGTACGCGGCGGCTACGCTCGGTCAAAAGACTTTTACGACTGCATTCGAATAGACCTATGGGATCACAATGTCATCTCAGAGAGCGACTCAGCTATGCACAACGAGCGCAAGACAAAGGTCTACGCAGGCTACCAGGGCAAGGGCGAGATGGATCTTGAGAAGGATGTCGACATGGTCGTTTCTGAGGCCGTCGAGCTTGTTCGCACCAAGTACATGCACTCTGCCACTTCTGGACCCAAGCCCCCCCTGGACTATACCCGTATTGCTCGACACATTGGCGTCGACTCGGTCACGCAGACCGGTTTTGGCAAGGCTTGGNGAGGCCGTCGAGCTTGTTCGCACCAAGTACATGCACTCTGCCACTTCTGGACCCAAGCCCCCCCTGGACTATACCCGTATTGCTCGACACATTGGCGTCGACTCGGTCACGCAGACCGGTTTTGGCAAGGCTTGGGGTGATGTCCGCGAGGAAAAGGATCACTTCGGCTGGCTTGGCATTGCGGATATGATGGTTCGGTATATATCTACCATAGCTTATCTTCCTGCACTCCGCAAGATCGTAGTGTCAAAGCCCTTGATGCTACTTCTAGGTCCGAAGCCAACAGATAAGACCGGTATAGGTGCTTTTCTCGGGTAAGTTCACAAGTGCCAAGATTGCATCAACGACTCCATGCTAACAGCTAATCCTTCCCAGTCTCCTCGAGCGTGAGGTTGCCAGACGCTACAATGATGGTGAAGCAAAGAGTACGCCCATCAAGGCCGACACTGGCCGCTCAAGCATGCTTGTAAGTCACCAACCTCCACCGCTCTCTCCCCGCTAACACATCTTCCTCAGGACGAATGGGTCAAAAATGGCATCACCCAAAGGTCGGCCGTGCTCGAAGTCTACGGCCAACTCCCCGCCGGCACCGACACCACCGCCACCGCCCTTCAAGGCACCATGTTCTACCTCCTCTCCACTCCCTCTGCCTACTCGCGCCTCAAGTCCGAGATCGCCACCGGCATCCGCGAAGGCCGCATCTCCTCTCCCATTACCGACCAGGAAGCCCGCAAGCTGCCCTACCTCCAAGCCGTCTAAACGAAGGTATCCGCATGATGCCTCCCCTCATGAACGGCTTTCCCCGTCAGGTGCCTCCCGCGGGAGACACCATTTGCGGCAGGTTCGTGCCCGGAGGTACGGACATCTTTGTCAATTTCGTGGGACTGTTGCAGGATAAGAGCGTGTTTGGCGAGGATGCGCACATGTTCAGGCCGGAGAGATACCTGGAGGGGGATGAGGAGCACAGGAATCGGTTGTTCAAGACGACAGATTTGGCTTTCTCGCATGGAAGGTGGAAGTGTTTGGGGCAGAAGCTCGCTTGGTTGCAGTTGCAAAAGGTTACTGTTGAGGTAAGTGACCCATGATTATCGCGAAATGTTGTAAGTGATGAGAGGCTGACATGAAGGCAGTTCATGAGGAACTTTGATATGCAGATTGTGGATCCAATGCATCCTTGTGAGTTGAGGTGTTACAACACGCCGGAGATGGATGATTTGATGGTGAGGGTTACGGAGGCGAGGCTGGATTAGGTGTGTTATGGCATTATCGATCCACACATGGATTACTCGTGTACATATATTCGAGGGATCCCCCAACTCTTGCCGGCACAGCCGCCAACACCTTTGTAGAAGAGTCGATTGGCGGAGAGAGCTGCATGCCAGGACTGCGAAACAGGGTGACGATAGCGTTGAGAGCGACAAGCCAACCAGCTCTAGGATCAGAAGCCGGCAGCCTCCAACTCCACTCAAAGTACGCACGTGCCCTATTCACAAGCCCGACTTTGTACTTGTCTGCCTTGACTTAAGTGCACGCCTGAGGAACTAGGCAGATCAAGCCTGTTGTCTATTACACTCTAGCAATGTCAAGGAACGCTAATACTGCACGCGAAGCCCAAAGGCCACCACCCGTATCACAACTTCAAACTATGATATTTGCTCGGACGATTTCAGATGAAAGTCAAGTCTCCTGTTCCAGCAACTAAGACCCGAAGATGTGACGGCTGGTGCCGTCATGGGTCACATGGTTCAGGTGCAGGTTCTGGGCTTGGCTCCGGCTGCCTCCCAGTTGGGGTATAAGAACCTCGCCTCTCCCATCAGCCTTCCCTTTTTGGGATTTCTTCCTTCTTCAACTTCTTGTCTTTAGTCCAAGTTAGCAAAATGGTACCATCATCACACCGTCTAGCTACGCCGTGACAGAAGAGTTCCTATGAGAGCGTTAAAATAAAGGTAGTTGCTCAAGGTCGGGGTTGCATTTATACCTTTGTTATATAGCCTTGATACTACTACGGAATGGTCCTCAACGTGTAAATAAATAGTTGGCCGAACCGCCTTGTCCTGGAAAAAGGTTCAGATGTTAATGCAATTCTATCCACATGGTTGCCAGATACCTTAGCCCTGCAACGTGGAAACCGAGTTTCCCAAGTTTTGACGGTGATGGAAAGGCTGAATTACTGGCTGCGCTGTCCAGTGCGACGCAGGAAGAATGCCCGCGGCGGATTGCGCTTCGGCACTGAGCGGGGTCGGGGCCGGGGCTGGCGCAGCTGCTTCGCCCTTGGGGCTTTGCGGGCTCTTGGGACTTTTTGGGCTGGTGACCATGGTCGCGATTCTGGGTGGACAGTCTGATGGGAGTCTTTTGGGCGTTGAGAGAAGGAGCAGGGCTTCTTGTTGATCCATGAGCGAGAAAGGACCTGACTTTAAGCAGGAAGAGGAGCCAAGAAGGGCATTGTACGGCAGTCGGCAACCACGAAGTTGTACAGTCTTTGCTGGCTCTCCACTGTGAACGGTACAGAAAGAGTCGTATTCTCTGGATTGCCTTCCTGTTGCGGTCCTAGCCGGGGGCCATGCAAAGGCAAGAAAGACCCTGTTGACACCTGCATCAACAAGGGGCTCTGACCCCTGCATACTGCAGTTGCAACCATAATCGGCACTCCCGTCCCGCGGGGTTTAGGGCTCGGAGATGGTAAACGTCGCATTCCTCCCAAAATTCTAGAATCCTCCTGACAAATCTCAACACACGTGTCGCCCACTGCTGAAAGCTCATGCGAATGTGGGGTACACGGGCAGTTCTTTGAGAGACTGCAACCCGTTTTACTGTCAGGGATGGGCGGAAAGGATAGGATAGAGGGGCACCTTGGGGACCAGACACCAGTCACCAGAGGTCGGGGCAAGCGATGGGGATGGGGAGGAAAGCCATGGGCGGAACCATCAGCATGGAAGAACTTATTCAGCAAGACAGCAGGATGTAACGGCTTTATATCTGCTCGTTCGGCCAGGTTGTTGTCTACCTTTGCCACTCTTCCGCGGTCTCTMTCTAGAGCATTGCCATCCTCAACGAGTCTTTTGCTACACCAGTCGCGTTATAACAGTTGTTGAGGATCCAGTCATATAGACCGCTCGTGACCAACATCCATCTATGGCCAGCAAATACGTAGATGACTCTTCTTCCCTTGATTTCTTCCATGGCTACCGTCATTAAGGGCAACATCCACCCAGTCTTTATCTCCCCTTTTCAGATGATCATTGCTAACGGATATAAACAAGACCAATATCCCCAGGCTTGAGGTTGCCTGATGGTCAATTTGCCATGTCCATGACAAGACATAGCCGGGTTAGATCGCTCGCACTGCCGGCACGCCCCCGAACGTTCACATGGATGACCGACCGCAAGTCCACCCTCAAGTTGACCCGTCACATTTTACAAGGGTAAAATGTCACCCAATGGACTAGATCTGGGTTTTTGAGAGCTCTATTGAACCACGACCTTGGTCACTACGGGGTAACGTCTCAACCGCTCTGTTCGACACTGTGTGCGCGGCCAGTACCATTCTCATGTGTACCCAGTCAAGCCAGTGAGAACGAACCGAGCCGAAAGGATTCCCCAGAGAAACACTGCCAAATGAAGATGTCACCGCAGCATGCGCTGCTGCAAGGGAACGGACCCTATAGTCTATGCAGGCGTCAGAAACGGTGGGTTCCTATTGGCGATGCTCACTAAATGGGCGGTTACCGTCCCCGACTCGGTTTCACCTCGAGGGTCTCTCTGCAGTTTTCACAGTGGACATTGCCGGGAAATTGTACGGTTTTGTCCTCGCCGTGGGATACCCCTCCCATATTTTCTGGTTAAAGGTTCACCCATCGGCACACTCGTCGCTTCTCAAGGCCATAGTCCAATTCTTGCGTTTTCTCTTCATTTCAGTTTACCAAGCACAGTCGCGAAGATGTCGAGCTCCCAAGGTCCCAAGAGCCCCAAGGGCTCCGAGAGTCCCGGGGGTAAAGCAGCTTCTCCTGAACCCAACCCGGCACCACCTGCGATTGTGGCGCTCAGCGCCGAGGAATCAAGGGAAGCTGGTATCCTACCAGGTGCCCACTGGACAGAGCAGCCGGTAATCTCTACGTCTTCGCCAGCCACGTTGCTCAATGAGTATCAACTGATGCGCATTCCTTCTGTCTAGATTGAGCAAGTAGACGACGATGGTGCCTCCACTATTGGATCCGTTGCCTCGACCACAGCCTCCCTCACTTCGAGCATTTTCGAGTACCGGACCGTCCACGGAAGAACTTACCATGGCGATATTGGTAATGCGGAATCATGGGAGCCCAACGACCAGCGTCATGTTGATTCTCTGGACATCTTGCACCACACTTTCATGGTTACCCTCGGGGACAGGCTTTTCCTCTCGCCGCTCGAAAAGCAGAAGATCCATAAGGTGCTCGACGTAGGAACAGGTACCGGCATTTGGGCAATGTAAGTCATTATGCCGTCTCATTACCTGCCATATACTTTGAAGACTAATCATTTTATTGCTGAGATACAGTGACTTTGCCGATGAATTTCCCAACGCCGAAGTGATCGGAACCGACGTGTCCCCCATCCAGCCTTCCTGGGTTCCTGCGAACGTCAAGTTCGAGCTCGATGATTGCAACGGAGAATGGACTTGGAATGAGGACTCCTTCGATTTTATCCATCTTCGTATGCTGTTTGGTGTTGTGTCTGATTGGTTTAGTCTCTTCCGCAACGCTTTCCGCTGTGCTAGGCCGGGTGGATATGTCGAGAGTTTGGTTACTAGTGCCTACTTCCGTAGTGATGATGGAACAGTCAAAAAGGGGAGCGCCTTGGAGCAGTGGCATAATATCTTTTGGGAGGGCGGTAAAAAATTGGGAAGAACGTTCAGGGTTATAGAGGACGATCTTCAGACAAAGGCCATGGAGGAGGCGGGGTTTGTCGACGTTACAGTCGAGGATATCAAGGTTCCATTTGGCACCTGGCCAGAAGATAAAAAGTTGGCGGAAATTGGCGTTTGGTTCAAGATGGCACTCGAATCAGACCTTGAGGGTAAGTTACATTATCGCCCTCTGTTTGGCCCTTTACAATTTGCAGTTGGATTGCTTGTACTAATCCGTGCTTACAGGATACCTCAACTACCTCTGTAACGCTTTGTTGGGTTGGACTTCCGAGGAGACCGCGGCCTATTGTGCCCATGTCAAAAAAGAGTTGGCTGATACCAATATCCACAGCTATGTCTGGCTGCGTGTGGTCTATGGTCGGAAGCCGTAGGGAGAGAAGGACGTGCTGTAGAGGGATATATCCATCCTCTGGACAGATGTCTGACTCCAGTCTCCTTTCCTTGCCTGTTATCTTTTTTTCCCTTTTCCTTTTTGCTTGGAAGTGTTTGTTTGTTTGTCGGATGGCTGCACCTGTGGAGGCGGAGGCAGAGGCAGGGCAGGTGTGAAAGCGTGCTCTTACAAGTGATAAGACAACAAGACTAGAAGCCACAAATCAAATTAATATTAAGTGTAAGGAGGAAAAGAAGCTGTCAAACGAGGGCATCACGGTTCTGGACATATAAGTCAGAACTGCCACTCGTTCCCGCCTTCCCTTTCCGTACGGTCTTATAGATAAGAACATAAGCCTCCTTCCATCCGATGTGTCATGGTGCCCTGTACCCGGCACCCCATTGCCCAGTGGCCAGTGCTCTAGTAACCTGTCCAGCCATGCCATGACATCTCCCCCCCCCCTCCCCCCCCCCTTTTTCTTCAAAAGAAAGGCTCAGCCCCAGAGCCGTAAGAAAAGAAATAGGATGAAAGGAAACAATGAACATATGAACCGATCGCAACGGTTGATCCAATCTGTTGTGTTGTGAGGAAAGTGTGAAAACAGAACTCCGTACAAAACTCCATGCCAAGCATCACGACCATGTCTTCAATCTGGTTGTCACCGATACGCAAAACATAAATAATAAATAAAAAAAACTTCTCCCCAGTCGGACTCGAACAGACCGCCTCCCAGGTAGAGGACAGATACCATCGGACCTTGGCGCGCTCTCGTTGGTAATATGGGCTGTTATGCCATACCACTGCACTACGCAACTAAGGCCACAGTCTGTAATTTGATATCACAACCGTATCCCTTATCAACCTACTCGCGTACCTCACTTTTTCTTCTGTGATTTTCTCAATACTTTCCCTTTTGTCGACCCTGTGACGAACCGTTACAAGCACAGGAGTATATCGCTGGGAATAAGAACAACGGTTGCAGTAGCCAAAAGGTACTGATCGATTGTAGAAGCTATTGCTTGCTGAAGAGCTGGTATCAAGAGGCCTGGGGAGGCCGTCTTTATATACCCGGCCTTCCTGGACCCGAACGCTTCAGGTCCTGCCTGATTAGTCTGTTGGTTCTACCAAGTCCGGCTTACATAAGTGATCCTTGATTGGATCGTAACAGAACCTTCAATAGGGAGATCATCGTCTTTATGGTCCTTCGCTGTTGCATTGTTCTCCATCGCCTCCAACCACAGATGCAGCCTCCTTAGTGGTCCCAGTTTATCTGGGTTATTGTCGTGGTATTCCTTCAGCTTGCGGGCTGTATTTTTGAATCCCTTCGCCTCTGTGACAAGGGCAGTGTTCTGGGCTTGGAACTGTAGTTCAATTCAGCTAATAAACTACTTTGGTCTCGAAGGCCTTGTTGATTCCTTCAACCTCCCGAGAGAGGCTGGGATCTCAAGCCTTCTTATGCCAAAGGGGAACAGTACGTNCAGTGTTCTGGGCTTGGAACTGTAGTTCAATTCAGCTAATAAACTACTTTGGTCTCGAAGGCCTTGTTGATTCCTTCAACCTCCCGAGAGAGGCTGGGATCTCAAGCCTTCTTATGCCAAAGGGGAACAGTACGTACCGTAGTACGTACTGGGCCTTGTTGCCTGAGCTTCAAGGTGTCTATCTAGTGGTCTGAGTACATATGGATCCTTCTGAATGCTTTCATCTATTTTCCTGTGCTCTCCTGGCGCCGGCCCTTGCCAGTCTGCCTTATCCTTGCGTGTGTGGCGGGAAATCATCCCTCATGATGTTTGTTGATGCCCAATGAGGCCAGGAGTCTGGCCTAACGCCTTCGGCAGTTCGATGGTTGGCTCGATAGCCCGGTAGGTTGTGCCGTCGGTTGAACAGTCTGTCCGAAGGAAGGCTGAGCCTGTATGCCTGAGGCATYAGTGTGGTTGCTCTCAGCTTTGCGGGTGTTGCTCTCAGCTGTGCAGTTNCGCCTTCGGCAGTTCGATGGTTGGCTCGATAGCCCGGTAGGTTGTGCCGTCGGTTGAACAGTCTGTCCGAAGGAAGGCTGAGCCTGTATGCCTGAGGCATTAGTGTGGTTGCTCTCAGCTTTGCGGGTGTTGCTCTCAGCTGTGCAGTTTAGCTGAGCCTCAGTCTTGACAGTTCAGTCATGGTGGATGTCCGTGTGACACATATTGACGTCTTTCTCCCCCAGAGCACTCCCACGTTAAGAAGCCTCAAGTGGGAAAGATCCAACCCTTTTCCGACTCACTGGAGTGCTTGGGGTTACTCCAGCGCACTAATGTTTGCCACGCGCCGGAGGAGTACTCTCAAAGGCGGAAAAAAAACTACTGGCACACACAGATGGAGGTAGCATGTCTGGTTTGGGCATGTCGCACTACCCGCCAGATTATCCAGTCTTGTACCAAGCCCATGGTGGTCCTTACAGGCCAGATTGCCAACGACCTGGTGGGCGACTTGCGTCGCGTGGAAACAGTGCACGACTGGCTTCTTGTCCAATTTGAACTGGTCGAGGACTTCGTTGAGGTCGGTCCCAAGGAGCTCGGCCTGAGCCAAGGCGCCCTTGATTTGAGTGGTGTGCTTGTAGTACTTCGCCTGCATGTGGCTGATCTTCGTGGGCAGTTGGGGGGTCGACAAGTTCGCCATCAGCTTTGCGACGGGCTCCTTGTCGCTGATGTGCATGTCGTTGTACTGCGCGCTGGCTTGCTCAAGTTCCCAAAGATTACATTTTAGAGTCCGCCCACAGCTTTGCGAGGAGCCATATTCTCGATGCCTCCTCAGCCAAGATGGTAGCGGTTGCCAACCTGACCGCAAAGCCCATGCGCATCCACCGAATTCAGCGCCTCGTCACCATCAAGGATGTCGAACTCGACGGATACAAGTCGATCTCTTTCTTCCAAGCTCAGGCTATGCTGATTGCAGCCGACAAGGACGTGGGTGAAGAGTTCGACTACACCGAGGACCTCGAGAGGATCACACTTACACCCGATATCAAGATCGACACAATGGTGCGTGAGACCGGCCTTGCACGCGAGAATCGCGGAGCTTAGAGCCCGCATCACGGAACTCGACGTCGACAACAACACGCTGAGAGACAGCCAGGGCGTTGCTCAAGCCGAAATCCCTCAGATGGCAGGAGTCGAGATATTCTCAGACTAAGGTCTTCTCCCCCAGCCTGGCTCAAATGGCGACAATTGCCCAGGCCATGCATTTTTCAACTAAAATCGCCGAGAACCTCCACGGGGGAAAGATTGAAATCTTCTCCGATTCACAGGCCTGTCTGGGTAAGATCCAGCGTTATTCGGGCCAGGAAGGGCAAAATGAGCCGTTGGGCCCTCTTTTAAAGGCGTGCCATCATCTGGATGAGCCACTCCCTTAGAGTCAAGGGATGCAAAGTCCAGTTGTTCGAGACGAAGGAGGTAGAACTGGCAGCCAGGAGCGAGAGGCTCCTCGCAGATGCGGACAATCTGAAAAGAAACGCACGGATATTGTGAGCCATGGCTGATTTCATCAACCTCCAGCATCCCTGAAGAAAAGAGAGGCGACCAACGACGTGAACAGCAGTTTGTTACGATGCCGTTTCAACCAAGGCTGTGAGTATTGACTTATTGTTGGAGACCGAAGAGAATGATGCCCGAAAGCCCGAAAATGACTACGACGCTGTTGACCCGTAGGCGTTCGCGAACTGCTCAATTACGCCAAAGACTATACGCCAGCGGCAAGGCAAGTGACTCGGAGCTGTCCATGATCACAGGTTTGAGGAAGCCTGCCGTCTGCAGCACCGTTATTTAAAGAGACTTCGGTCCGAATGTTGATGGAAAAGACAGAAGTCTTCTTGGGACAGTCTTCTGTCTTTTGTATATTCAACCTGTCGATGTCGAATAGTGGGCCCGAGTAAGTAGGCGGATTATTGTTCTGTTTAGGCGTCTTCCATCTAACCAAAGTGTCGAGCCCGACAGGCACCTTCTTCTTCGCACTCGGACTGCGAGAGAGAGCCTTTGCAACTGAAAGGTGCCGGTTATGGTCTCAAACGGTCGACAAACTCCAAGCCGTCATCCGGGTGGATGGACGCGAATGGAACATAGTCCTGGAGAAGGATCTGACTTGAATGTTGTTCGGACTGAAAACGCTTGATGCCGTTAGCGAGCTTAGTCAGTGTGTTCGGGGATGATGATGTCCTTAGCTCATTGCACCACATGCTTTGGCTTTCATCCCCGCCAACAATGACTCCCAGCAATGCCATCCAGAAATTGTCTCCTCCGTTGCTTCCTTGCGCTTCGCGGCTACCGTGGCCTTCGCGCCGTGGGAGCCGTTTTGGTGTATATAGTAGCAGTTTCAGCACTGCATTGGCACACCCAAGTCGATGACAAACAAATCGAAGTCGTTCTGGGAAGTTCGCCAAGAGAAGACCAAGCCGTGAGGAGGAATATGACCATCGCGGATCACCTTTATGCCTCCTGGTGCGCTTGTTGTGTTCCAGAGCTTCTTGTTGATCTCGAGACGCATCTCAGGCACCTCAAGAGATTGGAGTGAGGTTTACAGGAAAATATGATACAAACGACGCGACAAGAGAAAGATGAAATACGATCAAAAGGTTCATCTGAACATAAGTTGAGGAAAGCAACAGCGCGGCAACGACGAGGCACAACACGACACCGAATCCGTCCTTTGAGGAACAGTTGTTACAGAAACATCTCGACAGGCAGAGCACGCAAGGTGATTACATTGGTAGTCCGAACAGAGGGAGAGAACAGGGACAAGATTGCTTCTATCGCCCTCATCATCTACGGATGGTTTGAACAAGGGAAAGTGTTACGTACCGGTGGTTGCTTGATGGTTTCTGCCGTGATGCGCAGCAATGGTCAGTCTTTATCTCTGCGTTGCGGGGTTTGAGGGTTTACTCACTTTGGTTTGGCAAAGCAGCGGCGAAATCTTGAGATCTGCGGCTTGGAAAGTGTCAGCGGGAGGTCCAAGCAAAACAGGGTAGTAGATTTCACGAGCAACGAGAGGAAAACCACAAGGCGATGATAAAGAAGGAGTTGGGTTTGTGGGAGGAGAGGATACTTACTTCGACGAGATTTCTGGTTGCTGGGGAGAAAAAAGAAGAGAAGGAAGAGGAGAGGAAAAGGAGGGGTACATGTAGAAAAGGAGGGCACGGTACCGAAAACAAACTCGATACGGGACGGGGCGTCATCGCACGGCTGGCCTATTACGAGGCGGAGAAAGGGGGCAGTTTACCTGGTCCAATAAGGCCTGGTATTCAACGACTCAGGATGCCCAGGCACCAGGGTTCCTTAGGCTCTGCTTTGCAGGGCTGTCTCTGACGAGACATGTGGCCGTATCCACGACGTCTGACTAGGTGCCGTTCGATCTGGTTCTTTGCAGGGCTCGAGTCAAGCCTGACTCTCTGCTGAGCCTCGTCGACAAGATACTCGAGAACACGGAAAACCAGCTGGAGGATCACTTCCACGTTTCAACTAAAGACTTTTTGGACCTCCGGGGCTGACGACGGCTTCAATCCTCAGCAGCAATTGAACGCTTCTCCCAAACCGATACAGGGCTTCCGAAGTCAACAACCACCAACTCCGTTGACGCCGGGACTCCCCATGTCACACGGACATTCGCCCACAACCCAGGGATAAGGCATCAACACTCAGCCTCGCCTGGACCTGACCTCCCTGTCATCAGCATCACTTATCCGGGCTCCCTGTCAGCGCCACCAGGCCATCGAGCCAACCATCGAACTCCGACGGCGC
>RANY01001071.1:0-10576 GCA_009805235.1 Neurospora pannonica FGSC 7221
CACGTCCGCGCACGCGGGAAGCACCAAGACGATGAACGCGTACGGGTTCGGCCCGCCACCGAAAGTGGCGCCGCCCAAGAAGGAGGCGGAGCCGGAGGCTGGGGAGTCCTCCCCGATTAAAAGCAGGTCGGAGAAGAGGGAGGAGAAGAACAAGTTTAGTAAAGAAAGAAAACCGACGAATCAGTTGATACTGGTGGATATGCCTGGTTACGGGTTCAACTCGCAGGCGGAGTGGGGCAAGGAGATTACCAAGTATTTGGAGAAGAGGAAGATGCTCAAGGGGGCGGTGGTGCTGATTGATTCGGTGGCGGGGGTGAAGAAGGATGATAGGGCGGTTTTGGGCATGTTGAGGGATGCGGGGGTCAGGACGACGGTTATTTTGACCAAGGCGGATAAGATTGAGTCGATGGAGGAGTATCGCCAGGGCCAAGGGAAGGAGAGGACGCAGGGGTCGATTGGGGATATGTGTGTCAAGGTGTGGGAGGAGCTGAGGAAGATTGAGGAGGAGAGTTTGACGTGGGTGGAGGGTAAGGGGTGGGAGAGGGAGCTGTGGGTTACAGGTGCGGGTGACCCGAGGAATGCCGGGTTGGGTATTGCAGGCGCACGATTGGCGATTGCGAAGATGGCCGGTTTGGTTAGGGATGAGCGGGCGCTGGCGGATGAGGAGGCGCCGGAGCTGGGAAGTGTGGTGAACAAGCCGGCGCCGACGGTGAGCAAGATCATTCCATTTGACCAGATCGTATGGGCAACGCCGCATCAGGGGACAGCAGGGTCTAAGGGAGGCCGGGAGAAAGCGTCGTTCTAGGTGAACGATTGGATGTCAGCTTGGAAGTCACTGTATTTTATATGTACCATTTGAAGCAATGCCAATAGACTTGATACCCCTTGGAACGTGGAAGCCTGGAGAAATCATCACAAAGCTCCTTCACATGCACAAAGATAAATAGAAGAAACACATGGTATTCTATACGTACCAACATCTATCTACTCTCAAGACGTCTATGGGTATCCCAAATCTCAAAAATACCATTCAAGAACTCCGCCTCCTGTTCCTCCCCCTCTCCCTCCCAAACTCCCGCTCATCAACAGGACTTCTGCCCTTCGCCTCCTTAAACATAAAATACGGCAAGAAGACATCAACAAGGTTATCCCACAACCCAATATCATAAAGATTCTCCACATCCTTCAACCTCCAAACCGCCTCCCACTCTCCCTCCCCCGGCAACCGATGACTCGACCTCGGCGGCTTCCCATCATCCGTCCTCACCATGACCTGCTCCGCCTCAACCGGCCACCTCGTCCACGCCGGCTCGACCTTTAGGTCCCTCACCCTGTTTTCGGTCTCTATCCTCCGCTTATACACCCCTCCCTCATCCATCTCCGCCTGCCAATCCTGCCACTTCATACTCTCATTCGTCGTCGTCCCACAATAAACCAACCAAAGATGATACCCCAACAACCCCCAAACCAACGGCGTCGTCAGCAGCGTCAACAACGTGACGCTCCCCATGGCAACGCCAGACTGCAGGCCCCAGCTCCAGAGGACCAACCACCGATGGAAATCCAGGTCCCCGTTTTCCCATGCTTGAGTGGAAGTCCACCACGGTAACAAAGTCCAGTAAGGAAACCTTGCCTGGATTTTCATCCGGATAATCCCCAACCCCAAAACCCCGCCGTATAACGTTAGTATTGCCGTGCTGAAAAGCAGCAGGATGAACCACCGCTGGTTGTTGGCGCCGACGCAGTTGTTGATGAAAATACAGTGGTGATCCATTCGCCCGACGCACTTCTTGCAGATACTGCAGTGCTTCGACCTGGCCGGTTTCAGGAGGTGGCAGGTCTCGCAGTGAGTGCCGGGGTGGAAGAGGGTGAAATCGTAGGGGTAGCGTGCCATTTCGCGGACGTGAGTTTCGGGGTTTATCGTGCCCGGGTCGGTGAAGGCAGAGAGGTAGAGAAACAGGTAGGGGAAGAAAATGGCGAGGGTGCCGAGGATTTTATGGACCGAAGAGAAATGAGGCCAGGCGACGGGTAGATACAAATACTCGCCTACTGAAAGCAGGAGGAAGAAGAAGATGAGGATGGTCGGGTGTTGGTCGTACCAGAGGTGGCGGCCGAGGCGGGTGAGGGAGGTGGTCAGGCGCCCGCGGGTGAGGAGCTGGTCGAGGGAGAGGAGGGCGGAGGGGAGGTGGATCCAGATGAGGCGGTGGAGGAAGGAGATGGGGGTGTTTCTTTTTTTGAGAAATGGTTAGCAATGAGTTTCGTGATATATGGGTAAGGGTATCGTGAGATACATACCGTAGTGCAGGCAGTCTGCCAAAGAAGGCCACAAAGGTCATGAATGAGATGCCAAGGATGACGGCGGCGATGATTGCGATGGTGCCCATGGTGTCGATTCCTTCTTGTTTCCTTCACTTGTTGTTCGGGAAGTGAGCACCATAATACGGGTTGGGCGTATTATAAAATGTGTCTCGACGAACTGATTAAATCCGCCCGTGAAGGAAAATGTTCAGTTGGTTGTTGACAAAGTTGGGTCTCCTCCTTGGAGGTTTCTTTGTGAAAGTCCCCGCGGGTGTCTCGGCCAGCGATCACCCCTGTCAACACACAGCTGTTCTCAGGGGCAAACAGAGACGGGAGGAATGGGCAGGGAAAGGACTCGATGGGCACAACAAAGACATTAAGAATCAGAAATAAGAAGAGGAGGATATTAGGGGTATCATTGGGACAAATGACAAACAAAAAGGTGAGAGGAAAAAAGCAACATGTGAAGCCAAAGATTGACTGAGCGAAGGTCAGCTCTGTCAGCTCGGACCAGTCGTCGTCCATGCCAAGACAAGTGAGTGTTGGGTGCCTAGGGGTGGGGTTGGGGTTAGGGTTAGCGCACTGTTTGGTCGTTGCAACCGCTGAACTGTTCATTCCTGTCCTGTCCCCGTGAGAGCGCAACGAGCGGTCCACGCCAAACACGCGCAACAAAGAGAGGAAGGCACCCGTGGTTGGACTTCAAGGTCCCAAGTGGAAGCTGTGATCACTCTTTCATTCATTTGCCCCTCACTCTTCGGGCTGTAACTCTTCAGGCTTGACAATCTGCTGTGAAACCTGGGTGGATTTCTCCTCCGTCAACGTCACGTCCACTACGCCCAACGCCAAGACACAAAGTGAGGCCATCGCCGACTTCACCTCGAACACAAAGCCGCAAACCAATCATCACCACCTGCACCTCGATTTTTTCTTGCAGGACTTTGATACTTTTCAGCCATGGAATAAACTTTTCAGGCCGTAGCTCTGAGTCTCGTTTGTTCCTGCGTTCGAGCTCAAGTGACCGAGAAAAGCTCAGACCCAGGGTTAGGGCAATAGCCTATTCTCCTACCAGACAACCATCAGTCATACTCATACTTCAGAATGCCGTCAGCCGGAATAGTGTACGAAGGCGTCCTGGCCAATCGGACTCCGGATGACAACAACAACCAAAACCCCTACGAGGGTACCCTCTTCAACGGACTCAAGTTTTGGATCTCCCAGAGAGTGCCAGATCGCAAATCCTTGTTAGAGACAATCAAGGTATGTGTAGACGGTTTATTCGAGCCAGACCAAATCACTGACATCTCACATAGGCCAATGGAGGGAAGACCGTACTTCTTGAAAAGCATGCAGATATTCTCATTGCAGATCATGTCTTCAAAAATGCCCCTGCTGGCTCTGTATCTTGGAAATACATCACAGATTCCATCAGCGAGGGTCAGCTGGCCGACATAGACCTTTACACGATCGAGCATGCCACTGCCCAGGGAGCGCGTCCTGTTGGGTCAACCATGTCTACCAAGAGCGCTCGGACTCCCTACACACCACAGGACGACAATATCCTTATTCACTGGGTCTTGCAGAAGGAGAGGTCAGGCGCCTATATTCGCGGCAACCGGATTTATATGGAGCTCGCTGAAAAGTACCCCCGACACACATGGCAGTCATGGAGAGATCGTTTCAGCAAGCGATACGATCATCAACACAGGGATACTCTGGCCGGACTGCTTCCTGAAGACTATCAGCCACCACCACCACAACCGCCACCGCCATCTCATGACCCTGCTTGCAAAAAAGAGAATGTCAAGATTGGCACACCTGCCGTAAAAACCACCACAGTACACACGCCAGTCCCAGGCCGTTCACATGCTCAACGATCTTCGTCTGTTCCCGCACCTGCCTCTGGCAGAGTCGCCTTTACCCAAGAAGATGACCAGATTTTGATCAGATACCTTAAACAGATGAATCGGCAAGGAGAAAGTTTACAGGGGAACATCATCTACAAGGAGTTCGCGGAGCAACACCCACATCACAGTTGGCAATCTTGGCGAAACAGATGGGTTAAAACCCTACAGGCTACAACGAACCTGGAGGAAGATGATCCGGCCACCCCTGCCGCCCCTGCCGCCCCGAATCCTACTGAGCCCGGCCTTCCTGAGCCAACTCCAAGGGTCATCACTCGCCCCGAAGTCAAGGCGACGCCCAAGAGCGCTGATCAAGCCGTGGCTAAGAGACGACTTGAATCAGCCCTGAATAGAGCGCGCCAGGATGTTCATACTAAGAGTTCACCCATGGGCCCTGTAAAGGCTACAATTACAAGCTCTGCGCACAAAAAGTCCTCGCCTCGCTCAACGCCTTCACGGCTTGAAGAGATTAACAAACGAGCTCGCTTGGTTCATGAAGAAAAGAAGAAGATTAAGAGTGCTTCTATCATCCAACGAGCGTGGCGATCTTATCAGGCCCGCAAACGAATACCCTGGCGGCAAAGTTTGATATCATTCCAAGCTCTTGCACAAGGTTCTTTGGTGCGATGGGCTTGTGCACCTGCCCTTGAGTCTCAGTCTCAGCAATTGCATGAGGAGGCCGAAATTTATAGTGATGATGGTGGAGGGTCCGTTGACCTTGGACAATCGCTTGAAGAGGGTATTTCTTGTGAGCCTACACGAACTCCGAGAGAGCAGTTCTACCATTACTTTAGCGCTTACAACGAAGCCATTGGTACCAATCCGGTCCCTTGGGTAACAATTGGGAATAAAGCTGTCGACATGTGGGATCTGTGGAGGGCGGTTACGGAACAGGACGTGCCTGCTCATGCACGGGACTGGCAAGAGATTGCTGAACTACTAGACTTTGACTGGATTGCTGAGCCAGACGTACCTAACCAGCTACAAGCAGCATTCCAGGAACACCTTGCCGAATTCGAAGACTTTTACAAGGAGTATCAGGAAGCTGAACTTCATGAGCTCAATCAAGGGACAGATGAGGACAGCGAGGAAGAGGAGAATGAAGAGGCGGAAAACAATGAAATCGAGGAAGAAGAAGAGGGGGTCGGTGCTGATGGAGCAGAAAACACCACACTACCTCAAGACCCCAATACCACCGAGTTTAGGTCCTCTCCACCCATCATAGGAGCCCTCAAGTCTTCGGGGATCTTGAAAAGAAACCTTGATCAGATCATATCCTCCCCGTTGGCTAGCATGACAAGGAAGCGACTACGATACGATGTGGAGGACGAGGTCCCAGAATCGCCGCCTAAGAGATGGCAATCTCCGCTCCCACCGATTCCGGAAGTAACCTCCAGGCCAGAAGAGACTGCCGATGTCGCCCCGGTCGACGACGAGGAAGACCACAGGAAAGATCATGAAGACGTTTGCGCCACGCCGCCACAACAACCCCGGCAGGCTATAGTAGAAAGGGCTCTCTCACTTCGACCTTCTCCAGCCTCGAAATCGCAAGAGATTTCATCAGCACAGAAGAAGTCTACTACTCAACCGAGCTCAAAGAACCAAGCACAGTACATCTCCTCGGATTCAGATTCAGACTCAGATTCAAGTAGCGACGTCTTCGCCACGCCCATCAACCCTCCCCAGCCTCCTCCCGAGCGGAGACGCTCTCCCATCCCCGTCCCTGCCCCTCGCCCTTCCACAGGAGCCCCAGCAGCTCGCAGACAACTTCCCCCAAGAGATACTGTTGTACCTGCCTCTCGCAGCCCACCTCCTCGCTTTCGAATCCCTCCCGACCCCTTCGCCTCAGACGGCCACGAAAGCAGCAACCTGCGCCTTTCCCGGCCACGCCAGCCACAACCACAACCATCCTCTCACCCTCATCCTCCCCGGTCCTCTGCTGCACCACGATCCTCCCTCCCAGCCCCCGTCCATCAACGCCACCAAAAGCAACATCGACAATCCACAGCCGCACCAGAAGCTGTACCACCCCACACAGGCCGCGACCTAGGCAACGGCATAGCCTCCGAAGATCCCTTAGCCATCATCAATCGCTACCTCGCCCTCGGCTACAAGAAGCGGCACTGCATCCGGGGCGTGCGGGCCACGACGCACGACCCGAACGTGGCCGGCAGGGCGATCGATGCGCTGGCTAAGGGGTATGGACTGCCGGATAATGTGCCGGGGATGTGGACGGAGAGTGATGATGAGGGGTTGAGCCGGGTTGATAGGGCTCGTGAGAGGGGGGAGGACATGGATGAGGAGGGGAGAAGGGTAGGAGAGGTGGAGAGGAGACAAGTAAGAGAGGTGGAGAGGAGGTTGTTGGAGAAACATGGACGGAAGAGGATGGAGTTGAGGAGGAATTTTTTGCGGTTATTGGATATGGTGTAGAGACTGAAGGGAAGAGGGGGAAGAAGGATTGGGAGGGAGTTTGGTATAAGCTTATTTGGTCTTGTTGGATTAGGTAGGCTGCTAGGAGTTATGAGGGGACTAAAATTGTACTGCACCGGAGTGTACTTGGTTATGTAAGTACCCAAGTTCCATGACGAGGTGGCAACTTGGAGATATTCTCAATGTACCCCTATACGTTCAACTTCTTCTTATAGGAAGGATTTATTTCACCTCCCTACCTCTACTTGTAGGTATGACAGAAAACCTTCTTAAAACGATGATTTCTAATTACGCGTTAACTTGCTACCTTGGGTAGATTACTATCGTCTTTCCCTCCCGGTATCCAAATGACGTTCTCGAAACATCCAAGTTTCCCAATGCACTCAATGCTCACGATCTCTTTCCCACACGACCAGGACCGACATCACCAAACCCCTCATCGATATCAACATTTCCATCCACCTCAAACCGTCCAGAAGGTTGAGCGCCACTACCCGTGTGAGCACGAGTACCTCCTCGCCTTCTCTCCCTCTCCCTCTCTTGGTTCCGGTCCGTAGAGGTAGAATTTGACCCCTGATCCCGATCCCGATCCCGATCCCGATCCCAATCCCAATACCCATCTTGACCGTACCCATACCCGTGCCCATGTCTCTCAAGTGAGTTCCGCACAGGAGGAGGAGGAGGCTGGGTCTGGACCGCTACTTCTCTCCCATCATGATGTCTCTCCCGGTCAATTGCATTGCCCTTCCCTTTGTCCTTCCCCTTTTTGTCCTCCTTCTCATTCAGTCCCACGCCCACTTCCCCTGAGAATGGGGAGGCGGAGGATGAGGATGCCAACATGGACGGTCCCGCTCGGGATTGTAGTGGGTATGATGTTGTTGAAGGCTCGGGTTGTAGCGATGTCGAGCTGCTTGATTCACAAGCTTGTTGAAGTTGGCGAAGCCGTGAGGTTGCGAGATGGGGTTGGGTTTGACGAGTAGTTGATGGGGTTCTCGTTCTCGTTCTCGGGATATCTCGGTGTAAGGGCGGTATCGGTACCGGTATACGGGTTTGGTGTTGGTGTTGATGTTGTTGCAGTCCGTGTCCACCAGAAGCAGAACCTCCCCCATCCCCACCCCCATTCCTCTCAACCACAAACCCATAACCCACCCCCACCTCCTCCTCCAACCCCCCCGGCAATTCATCCACACCCTCCACCTCCCTCCTTCCAAACCCTCCATTCCTCGCACAACCCTTTCCTCTTCCCGGATTATATATACGCCCTATACGATACTCATCACAGGGATTATCCACCCACTCCCAGTCTTCATCCTCCCACCCCTCCTCCTCCACTGCCGCCTCCTTCGTTTTTTTGTCTGCGAGGTCGATGCTCGTCCATACCGTCGCTGTGTTAGCTTGGAGCTGGGTCTGGGCTTCCTGACGGGAGCGGCTGACACCGGGATGAAATTTGGGAGTGGTAAGACGTTCGAAGGAAGCTTGTGACGAGGCGAGGAGGGCGAGGTCTGAGGGGGAGAGGGTGAAGGGTCCTAGTTGTGAGGAGGAGAGTGCCCCTGAGGTGGAGGAGGAGGGGGTGGAGTCTCCGGTGGTGGTGGTGGTAGTGGTGGTGGTAGTTGGGGTAGACGGCTTCGAAACTTGGTTTGTAAGCGCCCCCGGCCTCGAGTAGTTGGGCTGTGCTGATGATAGCGCTGGTGGTGGTGGTAGTGGTGATTTTGATGACCGGGGAAGAACCGAAGATGAGGTTTTGCTGGGATGACCGGTGGCAGGTAGAGGTAGATGGAGGGATTGGCTTGTGTTTGAGGGAAGTGGTGGTTCGGTTAGGTGATAGCGGCGGAGGTGGTTGGAGGTGAAGTGGTTCGTATCGAACTCGGCAGTCCGTTGCTTGTCCGGGATGTTATGCTGCGAATGTTGTCGTTCAAAGTTGTTCGTCTGCTGCCCGCCATCTTGCAAGCCATTAATGCGCCCCGGATGATCCAAAGGAGAGAAACGGTTAAGCACCCGTAGCCGGGCCCGGGCCTCGGCTCTCTGGAATAGAAAGACCGTCGAAAAGTGCTCGGGGCTGGCATCATCAGCATCGGCTTCGGTCCGAACTCCTGTTTGAACCCCGGAACGGAATGCGGGAACCGGCGTATCGGGTCGACGACGTTGTGTAAGTTGGGCGTCTGCTTTTCTATCCGAATTGACCCGGAGGCCATGCTGGAACTGTTGGTGGTGTGTGGCAGCAACATGGCCCGGATGACCTGGGTTAGGAACATCCGATCTTTTGTTCCGATTATCTTCAGCGCGGTCATTGCCGAGTCTACCATTTTCAGATGACCCGGGAAGGGGAGCACCACCATCGCTGTCACGGTCACTGTCATTCTCGTCCTTACTATCGCCATCTTCAGACGACCCGGAAAGGGGGGCACCGCCGTCACTGTCACTGTCACCGTCACTCCCATCCTTCCCTTCCCCTTCTGTGGTCCCGAACATACTATATCTGCTTCGGGTAATAGTACCAACCCGCGAGCTGGAGGTGTGGCTGTGGTCAGGGGTTGGCCGCATGAAGAGGATCTCGTCTTCTTCTTCATCGCTTCCAAGGTGATTGTCATCTCCACCATAGTTGTGCTCGCTGCGATGTTCGTCGGCGTTCGTACCCAGCAACGTCTCACCAGGACGACCCGTAGGGATTATTCCTGCGTGCTGAAAATCGGTTGAAAGCGAAAGCGAAAGCGAAAGTGGATGTGTCCCTAAAACTGGAACTGGAACTCCAACTCCCCACCGCATCGCTTCCCGTTGCTGTCCATGTCGCTCTTTGGCAGACGTATAGGACTTGATATACTCCACAATCCTCACACGGCGGAGGATACGTTGGCCGGGTGAAGTGGGGAGGCCCTCCATACCCACTGGGGCATTACCATTGGGTTTGTCTGTGGCTAGTGCGAGCGTAGCAGATTGGGAGATGGAGATGCGGTTGAAGATTTCGTCTTGCTCTTGGGTGGGGAGGGTGAGGAATGGGCCGTGAAGGCGGCGGGAGAGGGAGACCCAGGGAGCGGGAGTTGGGGTGCGAGTGGTAACATCGATGGCGTTGTTGATGTTGGTGGTGGTGTTGTTGAAGGTGTTGGTCCCCGGGGGTCCGGGGGGTCCTGGAGGGGACGGCATCGTAGAGTTGGGAGAGCTGGGAAGAGGGATTAGTGGTCTCGGTCGTCTCGGTGTTAAGATGGATTAGGTGTTACCAAGAGGGAGAAGTGCAAGGTTGAAGAGACCGCAAAATGTCCAGGAGGGAGGAAAGAAATATGGAACGATTGTCGTCTAAATCATCATTTGTATCGCTTAGTTGTTCTCCATGATTTGAGATTGATCACGGGCAGTGCTCCCAACGGGATGATGCGATGAAGAAGAAGAAGAGGAGGAAGAAGAGGAAGAAGGCAGCAGGTAAGTAGGTGTGTTCAGATAAGCAACTTGGCCGCCTCCCCCCCTCCCCCAACTCATCCCCTTTGCAGATGTTGGCATTGATTCATGCAGTAATGCAGTCACCGGCATACCTCTATTTAACACCTTAACCCCGACATATCAACACAACCCAAACCATCCCCCATTACCCACGGCACCTTCTCACCATTACCCACGGCATCTTCTCCCCAGTCATCACCACCCAAACCTAATGCTCCAACGCACTCTCAAACAACCGTCCCAACTGCTCCCTCTCCGCCTGCAACTCCTTCGCCAGCCCCGGCGCCAACATCAACACTCTCGCCTGCGGGATCGTGCCCTCCACCAGCTGCTCGACATGTTCCCTTCCGAAACCGAGCGCCTTCAAACCAGCGGGTTGATCGCCCAAGTCAGCCAGGAACTTGGCGATGGCCTCCGCCAGCACCTCGCCAGCGCTCTCGCGCTTGACGTTGGAGATATCCACCCCAAAAGCTTCGGCGGCGGCGAGGTGGCGGTCCGGGTTGGAGGCGGCGGTGAAC
>RANY01001072.1:0-10575 GCA_009805235.1 Neurospora pannonica FGSC 7221
CTGGTACCGCCGCCGATGGCGTTTTGCTTCTGCCGTCGACGGAGGCAGAAGAAGACGATGCCGCCCATGAGGGCGAGGCCGAGGAGACCGCAGGCTATGGCAATTCCGACGATGGCGCCGATGGAGAGACCCCTTTTGCCGCTTTTGGGGCTGGAGGGCTTTTCGGTGCTGCTGGTTTCACCGCTGCTGTTGGTAGGGGTGGCTAAGGTTGCCCCTGAATTGGTAGAAGTTGGTCCGGTGGGCTTGCTGGTCCCGGTTGTCTCTGACGGGTCTTCCTTGTCCAGGAAGTTTTCAGGCAAGGCCGGGCTGGCATCACGGAGTACATGATCCCCCTGTGCTTCGATTACTTTGTTCCCTTCGGCCGGTTGACTGGGATTGTTTGGCAGTACTTTGAACAAGCGACTGTAACTCTTGCCCGTCTTCCCACCCTTTGTCCAAGCAGCTTCAAAATACAGATAATTCCCGGCAGCTGGGCCTTGAACGATGCGATACATGTAGTTGATCTCTACTGTGCCTTCCCTAGAAGTTGAAGTGACTATTCAGACATTCCATTGGATCAGCATCAATTTTCCACGCCCATCATTCCCCGCTCAACGACACAGATAGACTGAGCGTTGAAGAATCCGCATCGTTTTCTTATGCCACTTACCTGTGAGACTGAGGTTATCGGTGAGAGGATCAGATCGAATTGTTGACGGCGCGGGGCTAACGTCGCCTCGAACAGACACAACACGCTTTCCATCATGCGCCGGATAGCCACTCACAAGGGGCTTTGAGTTCGTGGGAAGATCGGCTGTTGTCGGGGTGAAAAAGAGAGTGATGGTGTTGAGTTTGACCTCGTCCGTAGCGTTCCATTCGAATATGATGCCGGTATTCGGAGGCGCAATTACCGCGGGCTTCCCCTCTAAGGCCAAAGTATTGTAGGTAAAGCCTTCATATGGATCAAACGTAACAACACCCCCATGTTCAATATCTGCCTGTGAAGCCGCAGGACTCCCCAACGACAGAGCGGCTAGCAGCCAGCTCTTGACCGTAGCTATTCGCATGGTATACCTAACTCCGCTCCTCTAGCACCCTCCTCTCAAATCGGCCTCCGAGCCTCAAAATCTGTCGTGGAGATCGTCGCTTCTTCAGGTAAGACGCCTCGCAGTTGTCGATATACGCATCACTCTTTATCGGCGACTTCGTTTGCGTCTTTGTCGGTGCCGGTTCGAATTCCGGGGCAGAAATGTTGGACACAGGAAATCGTGGTTGACACCGATAAGGAAACAGACAGCGGCTGAAAGTGTGCCAGATGGAAAAAGTGAGAGAAAGTGGACAACCCAAACGGAACCGCGCACGAAGGGGTGCGAAGCGTGCGTAGGTAAGACGGACGGGGTCTGTGGAGCAGGAGCGAACGAGGCTCGGGAGTAAGCACCAATACCAACTTGGGATAGGAGCAACTATCCGTATGGAGGATTGGATGGATTGGATGTACAACACCCCATCCACAGACAAATGATGTGTGGGACAGGGCCACAGGGGGGCAAGCAAAGCAAAGGATAGGATAGGATAGGAAAACGGGAACTCCCAAGAAGAAACACCAAGCCAGGCCACAAACGGGGGGCCAAAGTCGGGCTGGGCTGGGCTTTTGCTTTTAGTGTAGGCTGTTGGTGCAGTGGCTTGAATTGTACATCAAGCACACTCGTTCTCGCAAGGGGAGGAGGGGAAGGAAGAAACCAAGGAAAAACCAAAATGATAAAAAGGGTGGGATGGAAGGCCACTCAGCTGAACCAACAAGTGTCAGATTGGTTTACCCAATGCCAGTCTTCTCTAGGATAAGAGAAGGATTCAGATCATCTCTCATGAGTACTGTCTCCCCTCTTCCCCTGTCTTTTCTTTCTCGGTCACTTTAACCAGTTACCTACCCGCTCACTCAGCTCGCTCTTATCCCCTTGTGCCACTTGCCTCCCATGTTTGTTTCGGTCTGCTTCATGAGAGGAGGTCTCAATTCTCGGTACACTGCATCAGCACTCTCGGCGACGACGTGGAATGTGTGTGCCACTTTAACGGACGATGACCTTTGGCACTGCCAGGATGGCTTTTTCCTTTCTTCCTTCCCTCCTTCCCTTTCTTTACCATGTGGGCGCAGCAGCCTCGCAGTTTCCTTTCTCACTCTTTCGTTCCTTCCTCTATCTTACAAAAAACGTAGGGTATCACTCACATATCCATAACCCATGAAACGCTGTTTCCTGTGATCTACAACATCCCCCATCAGGGCCTAGCTTGATTGGGAATTCATCGCGACTTTAGCCTTGGTGGGCTGAAATACTACCCGGGGGGAGAAATGCAACCTGAGGTGCTGTCTACAGTCTACCGTCTACGGTCTTCGGTTATGAGAAATAACCGACCCTCATCCTGTTTGACAGAATCAGCAGTCTTACACAAATACCGGCTATCTCCTCGGTTTGTGATAAGCCGACACAGCAGAGAGAGGGAGAAAACATGCTGCCTCGCTGGTGTGTTGAGTGTGTAGACTAAAGAAAAGTCAAAAGAGCAATAACACCGTCCAGTCCGCAATAAGGGGTCCAGTCCGTCCCCGCCTCTCCAGCGCATCAACAGACAACGGACAACGGTCATCCAACACCCGATTTAGTACCTTTTCCCGCCGTTCAGTTCGGCTGTGCCCCTCCATTCGCAAAGTAGCAAGTCGCAAGTCGGCGAGACTTGCGTGTCTATTTCTTATTACTTGCTGCTTTCCACAGCAGATAGATAGATTGACAGGCTGATGTAGGTAATTCGTGTTACTGTCAAATACGCAGAGTGGAAGCAGACGGAAACAGAACTGCTCCGAGTTTCCATCAACCTATCTGGCCCTCCGCCCCAGGTAGGTACACAAGCGCCGTAGGCCAGGCAGACGAGGACACTGCTTTGAAGATCATCAATCAATCACACTGTGGTGTGAGACGGGTGTATGACAGCTTCCGAGGCCAGTGCAAAATGGATGATGTGAAGCACCGTGAAGGATGCTTGTAAGCACTAACAACTGTACCAAAGGTGCGGCTGACTGGTCGTCGGTCGGGTTTGTGTTTGAGAGTGAAGGTGGGGTTTGATTTTGCTGATTCTATTCATTTCATGTCGTGGGCAGACAGTGAGGCAGCGTGGTACATTCTAACGTTCAGGTTGCGATACCATCACTATTTGTGATCATTCCCATGGATGACTACCGTTGATTTTATTGATTAGCTTCTATAAACTAACACGTGGAACTTATGAAATTTGCAGCCAAGATACTGCACCTTCCCGCCGCTTCCTCCTTTGAAAGAAAGATAATCCAGTCGCTGAGCTGGTGGTTGTGTTACCGAAGAGACAGAACGGGATCATGATTGTGCCCAAGTTCATCAGGTCGCCGCCGCCGCCTTGTTACACACCACCTCAATCTATGTGGTGTGCAGTGGCCGAGTAGGCCAACTCCTGCAGAACGATAACTGAGTGTGAAACCATGATGACCAACTGGTATTAAGACGAACCTCCAAGCGCTGGGCGCTAAATGTCGACGATGCTTGCTTATAACTGCTGCCCACTGCTTTCACCATCCACGATACATACCTGAAGGGCCCGCTAGGTCTGGAAGTTACAAATACCCAGAGTGCCAAACTATACTCTTTCTTCCTTTGCAGGGCTCTCCGGCCATGAATCGTACATAAACCCTAACTCTCTCAGTGAATGGTAAGTAGGTGTTCTCTTCGCCTTCCAAGCTCGTTGAAGATATTCTGGTACCACTCATGACGATAATAATCAGCGCTTCTTCTGCTGCTCCTGCTCTCTGAGCAACTTCTCCCGCATAGCCGCTCTGGCATTGCGGCTACCGCCCAGCTTGGGGCCCTTGAGAATCTCAGCGTCCTGGTTCCTGGCTGAAGGCCTTGCGGTGGCGTTGACAGCCGGTCTTCTACGCCGGTGTCTCTGCGACATGGCGTCCATAAAGTCGCGCCGGAACTCTTCGGCAATGCGGTCGTCGGCGGCCATCTCGTCGTCCTCTAGGCCGGCGGCGTACTCGGGCTGGTCGGAGGGCACGTCGTAAACGTCCACTATGGCATACGGTGGTTAGCATTTGAAGCAAGCTGGTTGACAATAGCAGCAAGGACATGGCATGAAACTCACGTCTGTTCTCGCGTAAAAACTCCTCCACTTGCTGATCCCGCTTCAGGGCGTCGCTATCCCTACGATTCCTCGACCGCCACGGCTTCCCGTCGGGGCCAAGACGGACCTTCTTGCGACGCCTATCCGCGTCTTCTTCCTCCTCCAGGATCTGGCCCTCAAGCCGGCGTCTAGCGCGTTCCGTCTCCGCAATGTTGCGAGCGCGCGCTTCCTCGCCAAGATCAATCTCCATGAGCTTGCCATGGAGAGCTCGCTGAGACTCGACCTTTCCGCCACCCACGCTCAGCGTCGGATCGGCCGCAAGGAGATTCGTCATACTGCTCGTCATCGCATTGCTGCTGCTGTTTGCTGCTCCTTCTTGCTGTGCCCGGTGTTCGGCGGCGAGCCGCTTTCGTCTAGCCAGCTCGGATTCTATATATTCCTCCCTTGCTTGATCAGCCGCTGCCTTTCAAAAAAAGACGTAGTCCAACCCCAACCCACCCAATCCTGGTAATGGTAATACTCACATGTGCCTGTTGACCAGCTCGCCGACCATACCGGTCTGCGGCGCAAAGCGCTTGGCGACACCGCCGAGAATAGCAGCTTCCTGCACTTCTCCTCCTCCTCCTCCGCTTCCGACTCCGTCGTGTAGGACCATTGCCTGCTCGGAATTCTTCTGCACCGTCGCGCCGGCCTCGTCACCAGCTCGAAACGCGACGCCGCCTAGTCTGTGTTTCTTCGCGTTTCTCAGTCGTAGCACATCCGCGACGGAGAGACCGCCCTCTTCTTTGTCGTTCTCATCGCGTTTTGCTGCTGCTGCTGCTGCTGCAACTGTCGTCGTCGCTGTCCCAAAAACTGCTGGCTCGGTTGTTGAAGTGGCAGCCTGGCCTGTTGCGGTCGCATCGCTGCTGGTATTAATTATCGCCGCTGAATCTGTCTGCGCTGCTGGCTCCGAGTCCGTCTCCTCGGCTCGCTGCCGGAAGGCTCTCTTCTTCTTGCCGGCACGAAAGAAAACTGGAGGTGCAGCAGCGGCGGCGGGTTCTGGTGTTGGCGCGGTGGCCAATTCAGGCGTAGGCGCAGAGGCGTCCATGATGAAATTGTCGGTGTTTCGTGATTCCAATGTCGTTCGCAAAGGGAGAAAAGCGAATGCTGGTTTGAAATGTGCACGGCGTGATGTTGTTGGATGGATAAAGAAGAACTCGCTGGACGGTGGCGAAGGCGCTGTATGTAATGTAAAGGCCAAGGCGGGAGGTTTCCTGCACATAACCCTAACCCTTCATCGGAAGTGCTAAAGAATCTGTTCTAACAAACTGTGAAAAGACAACCACAAGTTTGATAAAACCAATTGTCTACATACCTCAACTTCTCGATTTCGAGATGTTGACGAAGTCTACAAATAATAGACAGAAAAACAGAAAAATTTCAACCTTTCTCGGTCAAAATACGAAATACCTAGAGAACATGGACCAACAGCCAAGAATGACAGCAAGTGACGGGGACCGTAACGGATCGTCATGCATGAACGGGTCCCGTGCAGTGACACTGACAGCGCGAATCCCGTTGGTCCAGGCCCGAGCCGACCCGCCGGCGTCATGTGTGGACCTCTTCCGCTCCGGAGGCTTTGGGAGGTTTCATGACCGGAACCGGCGTCGCTTTCTGGGATATCTGTGAAGAGTTGTTCTCAAACAACCAGACCGGGACCGGGACTATAGAGTAGAGTCGGTGGTTGGATGTGCCTCTGTTTCAATATCTTTACGCGAGTTATGCCCCATTATGCACAAGAGTTACTATACAAGCATCCCAAGTATAATGGTGACGGAACGAAAAAGTAATGACCCTGTGCATCGAGTGCCGTATATGCAACTATATTTCCCTGTGCCTGAGTCCACACGCTGAACATATAAGAATATGACACTGGTCTCAGTAATCAAGATGGTCAAAGTTATGAAAAGAAGAAAAAGAATAGAATGTTCCCCACACCTTAAGATCAACTATCCGGCGCACGAGCAAAGAGGTATCAAACATCAAACCAAACTGGACCGCCGAACCGCCAACCCAATCCCCCCAACATAATGTACAACATAGAAAAACATAAAAACTAACAGCGTAACATAGCATCTTCCCTCCCATGGCCATTTCGCCGTTTTCCATGCATGCATCCATCCATCCATCGTCTCCTTCTCTTCTTGAAAAGCCCTTGTGGGTAACGGTTGTTGAAAAGAGTGACATGAAGTTTAATGAGTAGCCTTGAGTATATCAAGCTCAAGGGACACTGTTCGTCTGTAGATAAGGCTGGTCTTAGAAGTGACCCAGACGATCGCTGGAGAGGTTTATCGTTGTTCGACACCTCTTTTCTGGTCCAGGTCGTCCTCGTGATAACACCCCAGAATAAGTACATGTCCAGTAGAAGGCTGCCCTGTACCAGGTGGCATCGACAGTCGTGAAGTCGCAAGCTGTAATCGTCCAACGTGCTTCAACAGGCGCATCATATCCACGCACTAGCCGGGGCCGCAGCCGGGGCCGCCACCGGGGTGACAGGCTCCATAGGCTCGACGCCGTAGAAAGTGACGAAGAATCCCTTGATCTCCTTCAAGTAATCGTCGGCACTAAACTTGCAAAGTCCCATGGCCGCCATCTCCTGCTCCTCCGCCGCAAACTCGTTCAGCTTCTCCTTCACACCATACTCCTCAGCAATCTCCGTTACCTGAGCCAGTTCCTGCCCGAAAGGATGGTGAGACTGCGAGAACTCTGCTCTGTGGCTGCGAGCTGGCGACTCGAGTTCGGGTTGTCGTTGGGTCCTTTGCCTCGGCGGAGAAGCAGGGGAGGCTGTAGTTGAGGAAATCGAGTGGCTGACGGAGGGCGGCACCGAGACTTGAGGCCTCTGCTTCTTTTGGTAGGACGAAGGAGATGCCGGGGTGCTGACTGACGACACCGAGGTGCTCCTTGACCGCGGCTGCGAGAAGTTGAAGCTTGCTTTCGTCGAAATAGTGCGCTGCGACTGTACCGAGCTCCGGCCTGCGACTGATTGCTCACGTACTCGCGAATCGTAGGACTTCTTGGTGTGGGAAGGCGCGCGCGATGGGACGAGCGGAGCCTCGGCCAACGGTGACGGCTTGTGAGTGGTGACTGGAGATGTCGTCGAGTTCTCGGCAGTGAAGTAGCATGAAAGGTGATTCGGCTCTGGGGACAAGCACCGATCCGGGGCCTCGTCGATATCCGGGCTGGTGGGGGGAGATGAAGTGTGAGTATGCGCGCTGTCGGACAGGTCATCGTCGGATTTCAGGAAGGACGATTTGGTTGAAGTGGCAGACTGGGGGTAAAGATCTGGCGCATTGTACGCCAGCACGTTGGTGGTGTGGATGAGCTTGACGGGACCCGAGATCTTATGGCGCAAGGAAGCCATCGACACTTTTTGGAGATTGCTCCGTGGCTGGATCGGGTGGTCGGGCTCGGACGACTGTGAGAATTGCCTGAGCCGCCGGGTCGTGAACGCTCGTGAGATGGACGAAGACATGTTGAATACTGGCTCAAGTCACAGACTTGAAAATCTAAGAGGTGGTGCTGAGATACGGGTGAATATCGAGTCCTTCAGAGTATTTCTGCAGTAGCGAATTCCCGAGGTGTCGAGATATCGGGTGATGATGTATCTCAGACGTGGGAGAGGTCTTCCTGGGAAAACGGAAGGCGCAAGGTTAAACCAAAAGAAGGTCGGGTGGTTAGCAGTAAAGGACGAAGAACTCCAGGGTAGCTTGTCCAACGGGTGGTGGGCGAAGGTGTGACGTTTGCCTCTCTGGGGTGTCTCGGTTCACGCTCAGATGACTGCCTTGAACCGCGGTGAAGGGTACCGGTGATCGAAAAGTGAAGCCGAATGCAACGATGCCTGATCGAGTGCAGAAATGAATATGAGACGAAAGGTTCCAAAATTCGGCGTTGGTAGCTGCTGAGACCTGGTGGTTTAAAAGCTCGGATGAACACCAGATGTGATGTCAACCAGGGATAAAGATCGGTATTTGGGAAAGAAAGGCGGAAACGGAATCAATCCGGGAGAACGGGTCGTAGTATGCGCGTGATGCAAAATGCTGTTATGTAGAGTGTATTGTTTGTTCTGTACAGCCTGGGGTACGTCGTGGATCCAGTCCTTTATGGTCTTTGTACTAGATATTCCGTGTCGTTGGAAACTCGAGTTCTTTATGCGTCGAACTCGTCCGTTTGTTAGTGGCACGTAGTGCGGTCCGATGTATGGGCAGTCCTGTTGGAAGTAGGGAGTGTCTTCCTAAACAGGATGCTGTTGCTGTTGGAAAAGAAGGAGTGGTGGTGCAAACCAAATGAGGGAAATGAATGTGGTGGGATAGAATCCGCTTCTCGAGTCCAAACAGGGCACCTGATCTAAGATGAGGCTCTCACTCTTCGAAGGATATCCCGTCAACGAAGGAGCGTGATGGGGACACAAGTTCAAAGGAAGGAAGTTGCGTGGAGAGAAAGGGGAAGGGAAGGGGAGGAAACCAAGGAGCGGACAAACGTCTTCCCAAAATGGCTCGACAATAAAATGATTGCAACCTGAACTGGCGGGACGGGGAGAAAGGCCAGGAAAAGAACAAACTGCGGGGGCCAGACGCCGTCGATTGTAACGTCAAGTTACCTGGATCCGGCCGCCAGAGAGATGATGGTTCTTGGAAGTATCGCCTACTTGGGTATAAGCCGTTCATGAGCACGGTTCTTCATGTCACTCTTACATGAAGATACGCATGCCGTTCCTGCGTGGTGGTACCTCTACACTTACTGACGGGTGCGCTACCACGACGGGCGTCGCAGTGACCGGCCATGTTGGAGGATTCGTTCGTCTCTCTTTCTTTTCGAAAATGCAGTCTCGATGCCGGCAAAAAGGCACGAAAGGATGCTGATTGAACGGATTCGTTGCTCCCATGTGGCCCCAGAGAGGCCCATCCGGCGACAAGGTGTCCATCCAGGAACCATGCTCGTGCCTTGGACGGTGGGTCAACAAACTTTATTTGCGGTCTCTTGTTGGCCGTCTGGTCACAGCTCCCCGTAACCCACCAATGGGAAGGTCGCTTCAGCCACCCGTGCCACCCCAGAGTGCCGCCGGCCGACCCCTTTTTCCATTTGGACGACGGAAGATGGGTTTTCAATGAGAGTCGGAGCCGGACACCAACTTCCTGAGCGAATCGAAGTGTTCAGAATGATGCACATATGATGGAGGCTCACCTTGACAGCATTCTGACAGCTTCGTTGCAGTAGCCGCGTGCTCGTCCAAGTGTTGTCTCTGTCGCTTCGCGGTAGGTTGCTCCATCCCGGCCGGGCCTGCTGGATCCATCAACAAGGTATCTGTCCGTCATCCTCACCCTCTCCATCAGACCAAGCTAGCCCCCGCCAGAAAGGGACCATTACCCTAGATCGAAATTTTAATTTGACCCTAGCGTTGTTATGCATTTGTTGGGAGAGGCCTTCATAATATTGAATATGTTTTGGATCACATCAGATATAACGGTTTCTTATTCATTCAACGTCATCTGTGATTTGGTCAGTGGGCAGCGGTGATGGTGATGGTGCATAGAACTAACCTAACTTGTGTCCTGCCGCATGTTTCAAACACTCATGCCGTGTCTACTGACCAGAAGACGGTTTCCATCCATCCATCAGTCACGGACTCGGAGCAAGTCCGGCGGTGGTCTCCCCAAAACAGAAAACGGGAAATCCTCAACGCCCCGCGGACATTGCGGATGATCCACCAAGGACCCAAGCTCCATGCAATGCCAAGTACGCCCCATGCGCTTCTGTCCACTCAGCGATGCCATCGGCCTCCAGTGGAAACTTCAGGCCAAGGCGACGCCTGTTCCTTGCATTTGAAACGACGCTAAAGATGATGGACAGGACAGGGTCTTGGATTGGTCCTGATGTTGAACTCTTGTTTCTCTCCACATTTGCACGTTCGCTTCGAGAACTGCCTTCGTTTTTTTGGATGTTGCCTTCTTCGAGGTTGTCCAGAATGTTGAAGTTGCTTTGGGTTGGTAGAGATACAGATGGCAGGTGATGCGGGCTGCAGCTTCTTTACATCCAGATTTGGGGTTTATAAAGGACCTCAAGTGGACAAGTATTCAATAATTGACAAGTGGCAGCGTGGTCGAGCGGTGTGGTGCGCTGAACTCTAATTGCACTGCAATATGGTTATAATGCGCACCACCTGCCAGTACAGGAGCCCCCGCCGCCGTAGTTGACCCAACGGAGGCCTAAATGGCGGGGAGCACTCCACTGGAAGCCGCTGTAAGGTGGCGTCTTCGTATTTGCTACGCAAATAGGGCTCTTCTACTCCCTTCGCACTGAGCGCGACATCAGCCGTTCGATTCCTGCTCTTGTTCTTTTTTTTTTTTTTTTTTTTTTTTTTTTTTTTTTTTTTTTTTTTTTTTTTTTTTTTTTTTTTTTTTTTTTTTTTTTTTTTTTTTT